>CM075823.1:600000-902549 GCA_037975025.1 Excoecaria agallocha | reverse complement strand
TCATCTATAATGATTTGTTCCCCATTAAACTTTAAAACATAGCACTGGTTGTTTTATTCTTATAGGTTATGTAGTTAGACTTTTCTATAGGGACTTATTTCTACATCGGAAGGGTTAACACATGTCTATCTAGGAATTTTGATGTAGGATGCTTTGGCTAATCTTTTATATAATTTTTTTTATTAAAGATAGTATATATGGAAGAATGTATATGATATGGAAATTACTACTTGTAATAAATTATTTTTTGGCATCAAATAGTATATGCATGTATGTATGAACTAAAAGTAACTTATGAAGTATATGATACAAATGGATGTATGTAAATGAGTTATATATATTATGCATGATAGTGTCAATGAAATAACATGTGAACAGTGATAGTAACAACTTTATAAATATGTCAGGTAAGTGGTTAATAACATGCTGGTGCGATACTGCTTGTTTAGTGTTATATGTAAAATGATAGAATTAGGTTGTTATAAGAGGGTGATATAATTATGGCTAGATTATTATCTGTTGGTGGAGGGATAAACCATGAAGGTAGAGATTTTGATGGAGGTAAGCTGCTCCCTTAAATATTAAAATGCTCAATTTGCCTAGGTTTAATGATACTTCTGACCCCTCTGAAGACATCAAACAATACACTTTATTTATGAAAGGGACCACATTGAGTAAGAATAGAAGGTGGAGTAGTTTTGCTTAAGTTTAGTAGGCTCACCAATAGACTGGTATAATAGGTTAGATAGGTACACTAAAGAAGATTGGGACTTGATGATGAAGGAGTTCCTAAAGTAATATGATTGCAGCACAAGGGTGGAGGTCACTTTGAAATATCTCAAATTGCTTCAACAAAAGCATGATGAGTCCTTCCATGAGTGCCTGATGAGGTGAATGAACATAGTGATTGAAATAAAGAGAAAAACTAATACTGCTGACCAAATTAGGCTTTTCATTATGAATGTAAGCCCTTACCTAGGGGATGGCTTCAAGATGAAGGGATTAAAAGATTGGGAGTCTCTGAAGGACATTGTAATGGAAGTTGAGGGTGAATATTTGGCTAAAAGGGCCAGTAATGAGGGTGCAAGGAGAAATTTTAGTAATAACAAGGCTATTAGGAGTATTAGTGGAGCCAATAAAATTGAAACAATAGCTAAAGTATCTACTATAAAGGCCAATTAAAGGTACTACTCTAACCTAGGAAAGTATTTATCCTAGGTGTTGGACCAGCTGGGTAAAAAAGGAAATTAAGATTCCTAAGCAGCCATTTAGTGTGTTCCATTTATTTTTGATTGATGATGAGGATATGGGTAACTCAGTTGATAACCTTTAAGTGATAAACATGATGAAGAAAATGCACTTCTTGCCCCAAGTTGGATTGGGTAAGAAATCTTAAGTAGCTTAAGATATTATTACCTATAGGAGGCAAAAGACAAGAAAAGGTTAGGTTGCACTGGTGCTAAAAAGAATAACAAGGAGAAAGAGGCAGTAGGTGAAGATCCTTATATGTCCAAAAGTTTTATGCCAGCCTTAGGAGTCAACCTATCTTGTGGAGAGAATGAGCCTTAGTTGTTATGTGATAAGATTATTCCTGGTTTTGAGCTATTCAACAATTTTTTTAATTGGGAATAAGGTGTTATCAAGCTAATATAAGGCATTTAGAATAAGGAGATCCTGTTAGATTGTTCTGTTAGGATAGGGAAGTGCTAGAAGAAATTGTGATCGAAAAACTGCTTTCCATTCAAAGTAAGGGCAAAGAGAATATAGGAAACTAAACCATCACCAGAGTGGGAAGAAGATGCTGGAGAGACATGTCTAGCTACACCAGAGATAGAAACTAATGATGCTTTTATAGACATAGTTTATGCTACTAAAATTTTTAATGAGAATAATGATTTTTCTTTCGATTATATTAATAACATGAATAATTTATGTTATTTATGGGATTTTTTTTTTGATCTTAATATGCATAATCATTATCATAAATCATTCATATTTGACAGTAATTCAGCTAATACATATTCATTTAATCTCAGTATAAAAGAAAACCCAAAAGAAATCTTACTAGCTTCATATATAACTCCCGAAATGAGAGAAAATTTTGAAAGAATATTAAAAAAGTATGAAAAAGTCATTGTATAGACCTACACTACAAAAAAATGCAGAATAGCGATAAAAAATAGCGAGAAAAATAAGATTCATTTCTAAATGCATCGTTTAGCAATAACTTTGAAACGAAAATTGACTTTTGTCGTAAATATTTGTAGGAACTCATGGAAAAAAAATATTGCAACAATTTAGTGATAACTCAATCTTGTTATCGCTAAACTTGGGCACCAAAATTTTGGCGCAAAAAATAGCAACGACTTTATGAACACATAATTCTCGCTAATTTAGCTTGGACTATGGTCCTCGCCAATTTAGTGAGATTATTCCCTTGCTAATGTTCATTTCACATGGATTTTAAGGTTTAACTAATTAGCGAGGACATAACCCTCGGTAATTTAGCTTGGACTGTGGTCCTCGCTAATTTAGCAAGGATATAGTTCTCGCTAAATTAGCTTGGACTATGGTCCTCGCCAATTTAATGAAGATGATTACATTGTTTTTGAGGTTTAACTAATTAGGGAGGACATAAACCTCACTAATTTAGCTTGGACTATGGTTCTCACCGATTTAGTGAGGATTATTCCCTAGCTAATGTTCTTTTCACATGGGTTTTAAGGTTTAACTAATTAGCGAGGACATTACCCTCGCTAAATCAACACATTACCCTAGCTAAATCATTAATTTAGCGAGGACATAACCCTTGATAATTTAGCTTGGACTATGGTCCTTACCAAATTTAGTGAAGATGATTACATGGGTTTTAATGTTTAACTAATTAGCGAGGACATAACCCTCACTAATTTAGCTTGGACGATGGTCCTCGCTAATTTATTGAGGATTATTCACTAGCTCATGTTTATTTCACATGGGTTTTAAGGTTTAAGTAATTAGTGAGGACATAACCCTCGCTAATTTAGCTTGGATTATGGTCCTTGCCAATTTAGCGAAGACATAACCCTCGCTAATTTAGCTTGGACTATGGTCCTTGCCAATTTAGTGAAGATGACTACGATGGTTTTGAGGTTTAACAAATTAGCAAGGACATAACCTTCATTAATTTAGCTTGGACTATGGTCCTCGCCAATTTAGTGAGGATTATTCCCTAGCTAATGTTCATTTAACATGGGTTTTAAAGTTTAACTAATTAGCAAGGACATAACCCTCGCAAATTTAGCTTGGACTATAGTCCTCGCCAATTTATTGAAGATGATTACGTTGGCTTTGAGATTTAACTAATTAGCGAGGTTATAACCCTCGCTAATTTAGCTTGGACTATGGTCCTTGCCAATTTAGTGAGGATTATTCCTTAGCTAATGTTCATTTAACATGGCTTTTAAGGTTTAACTAATTAGCGAGGAGAGAACCCCCGCTAATTTAGCTTTGACTATGGTCCTCGCTAATTTTGCTTGGACTATGATCCTCACCAATTTAGGGATAAATTTATCTAGTATATTTTTTTAGTGAAACATAGATGGACTAAATTGTTGTTACTTAAATTAATTAAATTGAACTAAATTATCATGTTTATATTTAATAATATCATTTATTATTAATTATATAATAGGGGAAATAAATTGTAAGGATACAATTCTCACAAAATTAGCTTGGAAAAAGGTTCTTGCAAATTTTACGAGAGCCATAGCCTAGGCAATTTTCCAAAATTTTTAGCGGGATATGAAAAATGTTAGCGAGATCTTTTTTTCCTAAATCCCTAAAACTTCATCCCTATTGTGTTATTTTCATTCTTTCCTTTCCAGCTCGAAAGAGTGTCTCAAAAATATCTCTGCCCTCTGTTTTCTCGTTATCTCATAAATTTACGCCAAAATTCAATCATCGCAAGTGTAGTGGAATTCGGAGGGAATCGGGTTCTTGATTGCATCCCTATATTAGTGACCAGTGAAAAATTCAATCATTTAGTTATGTGGTGTAACTGTTTGCTTCTGCATTTGTCTCACCACCACCCACATCGTCTCCCCTGACTTTCTTATCACTGATCGTCGTCTCCACTAATCTGAAGCCACGAACCTTCCTAATGTTCGTATGAGACTCTACGATGATCTCCTTCTTAGGGGTATCACATTAGTTATGTGTCCATTTGGTTTGTCTTATTTGTGATTTGATGTAGTTTGCATTGAAGGTTTGGTATTCGTAGGTATTATACTACGTGGCTATAGATCGGGACACCTCCTCAGAAATTTGTACTTATTGTTGATATGGGCAGTATTGTTACATATATCCCATGGTCTACTTGCAAGCAGTGTGGCAGGCACAAGGTGATTAATAATCTTTGCAATTTTCTATTTATTAGATGAATTACATTTTAAAAATCAAAATTATTTGAGATTATGATTTGACTATTTGTAGTTGCATCTAGCCTAAAATTTCAATTCAATTGTCTCAGAAGTTGTGCAAGTTTGTTTTCTTTCTGAATTTTATATATTAATTTATGTTGGATTACTTACTTTTACACAAATTCCTTCTCGGCCAAGAGAATTTAATTATATTTGGATTATGATTTGTTATTACAGTTGTTCTGTGAATGATTACATTGAAAAGGTTAGAGATTTGGCAAGTCAGATTCTTGAACTATTAGCTGAGGGATTATGGATGGGAGATAAGTATGTGTTTAGTAGGCTTAATCACTATTTTGCGATAAAAGAGGTCAAAGATTGGGACCCATCACCAAATAGAATTGGTTTTGGTGAGCATTCTGACCCTCAAATCTTGACCATTTTGCGATCCAACTATGTTACTGGCCTCCAAATTTGCTTGCATACTAGGTTATGGGTATCTGTCTCTCCTAATCCCAATAGCTTCTTCGTAATTGTTGGTGATGTCCTGCAGGTAGTAAATTATCAACTGACTTTATATAAGTAAAATAATATATATTTACTAATTATTCATTACTCTTAAGTGTTAATTTAGTGAGCTGTAATATTGCAGAGCACACCAAATCATAGCTAATTTTTCTATATTAACTGTGTTATTTATTTTGATGGATTGAAGGTAATGATGAATGGGAGGATTAAGAGCGTGAGACAAAGGGCATTAGCATATTCAATCAAGCCAAGAATGTCAATGATGTACTTTGGAGCACTACCACTTAGTGCATGGATTTATCCTCTACAAAAAATGGTATCTGCTCAAAATCCAACCCAATTTAAGCCTTTCACATGGCAGAATTCAAGAAAGCTACATATTCTCTACGATTGGGAGATACCCCTCTCAATCTTTTCAAGATTCATTCAACTGACAAAAAGGCTTTATCATGAGTTCATTAACTTTATTATGCTAAGTTAGATGTTAGTATGTATATATTCATTTGTACTTGATTTTATTTCATTTGTTGTGATGTTTTTCTTTTTGATGTCTGTGTTTTAGGGAAATGGAATGATAAATACAATCAATGACCCAAAAAGCAAGGTGAAATTTCTTTGTTTATAATTCTACATTGAGCTAATAGATTCCACTATAGGAATATGGGACTCTCTGCTCACAAATATTATTTTACTGCACTATTTTTATACTGAATTATCATGTACCCATATATTTTTCTTTGATTAAGAGTGACCTAAAATGAATATCATGAGCACTACTGATTTTAGTTACAGAAATAAATTTAAAATGTATCTCCTGGAAAACACAAGTTGAGGTCTTGATGGTTCCACAGATGATAGTGGTGAGCATAAGTAGTAAAAAATTTTATAATATTGGGCTTAAAATAATGCTGTCAGGATTATATTACTAGAAATTCTAGATTGGTGAAAAATGGATTCTCTATGTTGATAACCTAAGGTAATTTCATGTTGGTGTGTGTATTTATGGTCGTATAAATATTAAAGTAGACGTAAAAACACCAATTTTTTTTTATTGTTAGTTTGAACTCTTATGTTCAGTTCATCCTCTAGAACTTTGAAGGTTGCTATGATTTCCTTAGTCTGGGGTAAGTTTTTCACTATAAATGTTTTTTGCCTACTATTCAAGAATGCATTTGATATTGACAAAATTGTGCCCTAGAATTTTTATTTTTTTACAAAAGAAGGTATATTGTTTGATTGCAATTAGAAGGAATTGATTCTAAATCTTTTCAATTCCCTACTTCTTTTAATTGAATGTTGGTTAACAGATTAACTCATTGTGATTTAATCCCACTTGATCAATTGACTCAATTATTTAACCCTTTGGAATTTGGATAAAGTGGGATGTTTAAGCCATAGCATGATAAATGCAGCCAAATAAGCATTCTAGAAAAAGGTGAAGTTTCTTTGCGCTTTTAAGTTGAACATTTTGAGCAGATATGGGATTGTTTGGTGTATTATGTCTGAATTTGCCATGATTCCTGAATGCCTAATTGTGAAACCTTTTTGTCAGATGTGTTGCATTACATGTGTCAGATGAGTATCTAATAGGGATATTGGAAGCTCAAACTCAAGGAGTAATTATAAAAAAAATATGTAATGAATAAATACATAAAGAAGCTTTTCACCATTTATTGGTTTAATAAATATATTTTTTTGTTATATGGTTTTAGTAATCTAAATGGAATTTGGTAGATTTTCTTAAGAAGAATATAATAAAGCAAAGGGTATTAAGAAACAAGAAGCAAGTGAAATACCACTAGATGAATAAATATTTATTAATAGGATGACAAGTGAATTTGGGTATGCAAAATCTCTAATACCAACAACATTCTTTATTACAGGTGTTACCATACTGGTAAGGAGTTATGATTTTGAAATTTGTAATGTGCTGCTTCCTAGTTTTGAGTTCTATTTTTCTCAAGCTGACATTAAATTTTTGAAATGTATGAATCTCTAGGAATTACTAAAGCTTTGGCATCAAAGAATGGATCCGAGCTGGATTCAATTCAGGAGGTATGTATGTGATAAATGTAATGTGTTAACTGGTTAGCAAAAAAAATACAACAAGATAAACTTGCTTGCTATCAACAGATAATTATATGATTAGCTTTTTTTTTTCTCGACTACATAATCAATAAAAGTTGATGAATAGAAAAAATTTGCATTAAATGTGCTAGATATAAAAGTAAGAAAATTTCATAGAAATAAATGCTCTCTTTGCTAAATTTCATCATAAATTGATAGGCCAAGACAAACTAGTTTTTAGAGTTTAAAGAACAAATATGCAAGATATAGTTAGCCTATTTTTGTTAATGAATCAATATCTTATAGTCTGCTAAGGAGTGGCAGTCGATATGGTTTATAAAGACTTTGTCTAAGTGAAGATCATGACCTATTATATGATATCTTTCTGCTAACACATTTTACACCTTGATATTTACCTAGTCAAAGCTTTAGCAGCTTTTAGAATAGACTCGGGAGGGACAAATAATTTTGTTCTTTTTTCAAAGAAATAAAAAATTTGATAAATAATTAAAATTCAGGTGTGTCTACACATCTCACCACTATAATCTAGTGAATAACTTATGTGTCATGATTGCAATTAAAATGTACTAAAGCTTGGTATTGGGGAGCATTTGGATTTTATGCTTGCTTAACTTTGGTAAGTATATCATTATTAATTCTTTCGATAATTTGGGGAGTTTATTAAAATATGCAATTGCTAACTTAAGAAAAAGTAGGCTTATCTTGTAGCTGGGCTCAGTGGAAGGTCCTTGCCATTTTGTGTTTCAACTTTTATGCTTCCTGCGTGGATCTTCTTTCTCCTTTAGTGGTTTGCAACAAAATTATATATGATGCATGTTGGCTTTCTCTTCTTATATTCAATTTTGACCTATTTTTTTGTACAAAATCTAAAACTTGCTTTATAGTCATTTTTTTTTAAATTTGCTTCATTTTCACTGATTGAAGGAATGCAAGATAAACAAAGCATCATGAGAATATATTTGTTCCAATGAGGATGCTTTTCCCTGGTTAGTTTAAATGCATTATTTTTCATTTCCATCTTTAATTTCTGGTTTATTATGAATCAAATCCCTATTGGCCCTATGTAATTTATTATAGATTTGATTATAGGCAATTGTTCATATCTTTTTTTTTAAATGATCAATGTGACAATTTTATAGTGAAAGTGTAGTTTTTACTGTATTTAGTCAAGTTTTTTTTTGTATTTAGTCAAGTTATGTAAACATTGGTCAGATGTTAAAGATCAACAATTGGAAGATCAAGTTCTAATAATGATACTAGGTGGAGTTCTTGCTTATCTGTAATCAATCACTACACAACTATATGAACTAAAAGTAGCTGGCATTATATAAAATTTTTATGACTTTTAATTGTTATTGTTATATATGGATGTATTATTTTCGATATATTATTAACAATGTTATATACTTGTAAATAACAATTTATTCATTAATATATATATATATATTTATATTAAATGTGACTGAATATGAATTTGTTATTTTTTAGCTTTTTATTTATTATTTAAATAATAAATTTTTTTTATTAAATTAAGAAAATAAAAAATTTTATATCAACATTCAGCGAGGATAAATTTCATGCTAAATTTAGCAAGAATAATATTTTTCATAAAATGCATGCTAAAATTTAACAACAATTTAGTGAGGACTAAATCCGCACAAAACTTAGCGAGGACTTTAATCCTCGCTAACCTCGCAAAAGTTAGCAAGGAATAAATCCTCGCAAAAATTAGCGAGGACTCAAAAGTTAGCGAGGAATAAATCCTCGCAAAACTTAGCGAGGATTTTCGTCCTCGTAAAAGTTAACGAGGAATAAATCCTCGTAAAACTTAGCGAGGGCTTTAATCCTCGTAAAAGCTAGCAAGGACTAAATCCTCTCAAAACTTAGTGAGGACTCGCTAAATTCAGCTATGATGACTTTTGTAACAAAAGTTCTATCCTCGCTAAAATTATTTTGCAATGAAAAATCATCATTTAGAGTCCTCGCTATTTTGCATTTTTCTTGTAGTGCTATAAACACATACTAGGAATTTGTCAAGAGATAGCTGAACATGCCATTCCTACCTACATAGGTTATAAGACAGTCACGCAAATATTTATAAGACTTAGGTCAAAGTGGGTAGAAAAGGTCAAAAAAGAGATGAGGAAGCAAATAAAAGCCAAGTTCCTAGTGGAGGTTTAATACCCAACTTGGTTCGTAAATGTAGTCCCTGTAGCTAAGAAGGATGGAAGGGTCAGATTTTGGGTGGATTATAGGGATCTAAATAAAGATTATCCTAAAGATGACTTTCCATTGTCCCATATAGATGTCTTGGTGGATAGTGCAGCTGTTTATACTATGTATAGTTTTGTGGATGGGTATATCGGGTGCAATCAGATTTTGAACAAAATTATAGATAGGATTAAGAAAGCTTTCACCACCAAATGGGGTATTTATGCCTATTAGGTTATGCCATTTAGACCTAATAGCATAGGTGCCACCTATTAGAGGATGGCAACTAGAAATTTAGATGACTTGATCCATTAGGAGGTAAAGTCTACATGGATGATATGATTATCAAGTCAGCTATCCAAAAAGGTCACTTTGAGGCATTTGAGAAGTTCTTTCAAATGATTGGTAAGTATGACCTTTACCTTAACCTGAAGACATATGATGAGTCGAAAAGGAATAAAGATAGATCCTGATGAAGTGAAAACCATTAGAGAAATGCCTATGCTATAGAAAGAAAAGGATGTTAAAGGATTTTTAGGCAAACTGCAGTACATCAATAGGTTTATTGCTAAACTAACATCACTTTATGAGCTAATTTTTAAGTTACTTAGAAAAGATCGGCCATTGGTATGGAATGAAGACTGTCATAAGGTTTTCAACACCATCAGGGAATACCTTTTACATCCACTAATGCTAAGACCATTGCAATTAGGTAAGCCCTTAATTTTATACTTAGCCATTGAGGATATCTCAACAAGAGCTATGATTGTGCATCTGATGACTTCAGGATTAAATATATAGTCTACTATCTTAGTAAGAAGTTTCTGCCATATGATGCTAAGTATATAAAGGTGTAAAAGATTTGTTTGTTAATCATCTGGGCTTCAAAGAAGCTGAGGAATTACTTCCATTCATATAGAGCGCAAGCAGTGGCTAAGTAGAACACTTTTAGTTACATAAAAGAAGCACCCTCACTCTTAGGAAAGATTGGTAGGTGGTTAATCCTCTTATAAGTGTTCAACATTGAGTATATCACTAGGAAAACCATTAAGGGTCGAGTTTTAGTAAAGTTCCTAGCTAATCAACCAGTAGAAGGGGATGAAGTTGTTTATGAGTTTCTTGATGAGGATATTGCAATTATAATGGAGTAGGGTTGGTAGATGTACATTAATAGAGCTATAATCAATAAGGGCATTGGAGTAGGAGTGATTTTAATGATCCTAGAGGTTTAGAAGTTACCCTTAGCTAAAAAGTTGAGGTACAAAGCCATTAATAATGAAGTTGAATATGATGCTTGTATCTTTAGATTAGAAGCTTTACTAGCTGCAGGGTTAAATTCTATAGAAGTTTTTGGAGATTCATCCTTAGTAGTTTATCAGATGAAAAGTGAATGTTCAGTGAAGGAAGAATTATTATTGCCTTACATCAAGTGTCTGAAGGCTTTAAGTGGTCAGTTTTATATTTGCACTTTTAGGTACATGCTTAGGGAAGAGAATAAGCTACCTAATGCCTTTGCTATTTTGTGTCAATTTGGGATAACCAAATCGGTGTGCGCATAAAATCTATTTTGATTTCCAATTCTGATAGGCCATAGTTTGACACTATGCAGGTAATAGATATCGAGGCAAATAATGGGAAGCCTTGGTACTTTGATATTTAAAACTATTTAAAAAAGTCAATATTCCCAAAGAAAGCCACTAAAAAGAACTAGTGAATGATCTATAAGCTATCTACTTAGTTCATCAATGTAGGTGGAGTGCTTTACAAGAGATAACCTAAAGGTATACAATGAAAGTGCTTGAATGAAAAGGAAGCTAAGAAGGTTATGAAGGAAGTATATACATTTGTATGTAGTGCTCACATTAATGGTTTAGCTTTGGCAAATAAGATTTTGTGCCAAGGGTTCTTTTAGCTTAGAATGGATACATGTTGCTCGAAGTATGTGAAGGAGTGTTAGTTGTGCTAACAATTTGAGGATTTAAAGCATTTTCTAGTTTCAAAACTGTGTAACATCACATCGCCTTGGCCATTTATTATCTGGGTATAAACATAATAGGAATAGTCCATTTGATAGCATTGAATGAACACAGATTCAACATGGTTGCCATTAAATACTTTTTGAAATGGGTAGAAGAAGAGATATTTAAGAAGTTCGGTGTAAGATAAATGGCTAAGTTTATTGAGAAACATTTAATGTATGGGTATAGACTTCCTCACTATGTAGTGTCGAATAACAGATCACACTTCCAAACTGAAGCCAAGTAAATGCTCTAAAAGTATGGGATTCAGCATCACAAGTCTTCACCTTATTGTCCTTAGGCAAATGGGGCAGTTGAAGTTCGTAACAAGAATATTAAAAGGATTTTAGCTAAGATGTTTCAAACTTACAAGCACTAGGTTAAAAAGCTTCCTTTACACTATAGGGCTATAGGATAATCATTAGAAATTTGACAAAAGCTACCTTATTCTCCCTAGTTTATGGGATAGAAACTATGATACCGGTAGAGATTGGACATTAGTCTTTGAGGCTAGTTCTGGAGGTTGAGTTACCTGGAACAGAATGGGCACGATACAGGTTGTTGTAGCTTTACCACTAGGAAGGGATAAAATGTGAGCTTACACCATAATTAGATCCATTAGAAAAGGTTAGCTCATTCATTTATGAAGAAGATCAGGAAACATCCTTTGAATGAAGGGGATTTGGTGTTCAAATAGATGACACCAGGGGTTCCTGACATCTGAGCTAAATTTCAACCCACCTAGAAAGGACCTTTTTTGCTGTAGAAGTTATTCCCTAAGGAATCAACTATCTTAACAGACAACGATGGCAATGAATTCAAAGAGCCGATCAACAGTAATATATTAAAGAGGTTTTATAGCTAGATTGAAGAGAAAAAGAAGAGAATAATTATAGGAGCCTTGCTAAAATTGAGCACTCTATTAGGGTAAAAACCAAAAAAAGGAATCTTGGACAAAAATTAAAAGCTAAGAGAAAATAATCAATCAAGAAAACTCGAGAGGGTTGATTAATTATAGGAGTTCTGATGTTTTTAAGATTTCATCCCAAGATTAGATAACTTGTATTTTTGAGTTTGATGTTAAATAATGATCATGTGCAATGAAATTGGATAGAAATGTCACATATGTATGCAAATGATTATTAATATAGTCAACTTGTGCTTCTGCATTATCAAATTTCAAAGTTCTAATAGAAGCGAAAACATAGTCTTTTATTGCATTATCAAATTTCAAAATTCTAATGTCTATGCTTAATTGCTTTCACTCCTCTAAGTATCTCAGCTGATGTGTCCTGTTATCAATGGCAGGGCTAAGGATCCATCTCTTATACTCAACCATAGTGGTGAAGTCACAAGCATTGATTTCTGGTATGATATTCTTCAGAGGAAGCTGAGCCCAAAGTTAATAGTAACATGATATGAAACCTGTAAAAAGGATGCCACCTCAAAAAGCTAAGAGACATCTAACAATATCCTGGTACTTCCCAAACTTGTGAGCATAATGAGTAATAATGTAAAAAGTAGCCTGGTACAACCTATATAAAGGAATGCACCCAAAGGGCCCATCTCTAGTCATTGAATGTATAGGCAGCCATTAGCATCCAAAGCGGATATCATTATTTTCCATAGTAGCCACTAAGATAGCCCCCTTATGATGAGAGTAAAAGTCATATGTCCTCTATCTAGGTACAAAATGGCTTAATGAGTAAGCGTTTATCACTATGAAGAAGGCTCGATTAGCAATCTTAGATTCTCCTATAACTAGACCTAAAAAAGAAGCTGCTGGGATGAGTTAGATTCATCTCTAGCAAAAATGAGGCAAGGAATATGTGAAAATATGAAAGGATGTGTTTTATAATGAGAAAAGCTAGTGTGACAATCCACAAGGGGTGCAATACCTTTAAATAATGACATACCTCGAGTAGTAAGGGGCTACCAGTAAGATGAGTAGCAGGAAAAGTAAAAATGGGATCAGCCTATTACAAATGGCTTCAACTACGCTAAACAAGCTATAATCTCTAGTCGACCAGTCTGAGGGCATAATTAGGTATCAAGAAAAGTTTCATAATAGGATGACACCGGTGAGGCATGTAAGAATGTCAAAAAAGTCATCTAAAGCTCCAATTAGGACAGTCAATGAAAAGGGCTCTCCCTATGATGTTAGCTACTGAACAACAGAGGGAAAAATTCCCAAGACATGTGTTAAATCCTTCAAATAGTTAAGCATAACATATGGCACACTAGGGAGAGTACTAAGAGGAAAGCTCGAGCCTAGGATGCTGGCAAACTCCTCAGCCAAAGGGCATAATGCTTGGTGTGTAAACAGAAAAATATGGAACCTTAGATCACAATGTCAAGCTACAGAAAGAATGAGTGTGGTGCATGGTCTTATTTGCTTTAGATATCTTAAGTTAGTATATAGGGCCATGATAGGGTTTTTCTAAATTTTAGGGTTATATAGTAATTGGTGCAATTTATGCACAGTGGAATTCGACATAATAGGAGTATCTAAGTAGTCTATATGCAGAAAATTGAAAAAATAAAAAAAATAATTGCAAATAAAATGGAAAATAAAAAGGAAAGAAAGAACGAAGAAAGGAAAATACCTAGAAAAGAGGTTGACTACGAAGGTGGAGAGTTAAGGCACAATAATCAAGGAAGAAATCAAGCTATTTATAGATATACTTTAACAAATGGTCGGCCCTCAAGAGCAACTCATAGCCTAGCCATCTGTCACACCTATATCATTTAAATGCTTTCCTTTACACGTATGCATGGCTTATGCATTGTGTGTGTGTGTGTATCTTGCATACATTTTATGTAACGCCCTATATTCGGTCTGATGGTAGACCCTAATACAAAATGTCACACAAACTTTCTAACTTTAACAATTATGAAATATAAAATTTCCTACTTTAAAATCCTTTTTGGTTTTGTAAACATTATTTATGTTTATAGAAATTTTAATAGAGTTCCTTCATAATATTACCTAATGTCCTATAACGAATATTTTTCTTACACTTTTAAAATCATACAATTAACTCCAAACTCAAAAACAAACTCATTTAGAAAATAATTTACCCATCCTCTTTAATATTTCAACTTCTCCTATTTAAAATTTAAAATATCATCATGCATAACATCTTTATGTGTTCAATTTTAAATGTACATTCATAACTTAATTACAATAATCGATACAATCCTCATGGTTACAATAATATTTCAAACCACCAATTAAGTTTACATATAGAAATCAAACTAGAAAGCTTATATATATATGTGTGTGTGTGTGTGTGTGTGTGTGTGTATCAACAACATCTTCTTAGGATTTGCTCATTTCTACTCGCTTATTTTTTAAATATTGACAAGACTGTCCCTTTTTTTCTTCGATCTCGAGATTATTTTCATAAGACCTGTGCGCATAAATCAACCATGTTGTAGCTTACAATTTAATGGGAGTACTACACAAAATTTACTTTTTAAATATTATAAAATCAAGTTAGATATTAACAAGTCATTCGAGTAATTTAATGACACTACACATTCTAATTTCAAAAACAATTTAATTTGTGTATAAACAAGATATATTGCAAACATAGAACAAGTAAAAAATTTATAATTTCCATTAATTCCTAATATCTAAATCTATAACTACCTTTTACCTATAAAACTATTATTATACAATATGAGCCATCTATTTGATTAGACAATGTAAGGATGCTTAACCACTAATACCATTTTGCTAAATTTAACTTAAATGTCATGTTCAAAATCAACTTTTTAATTTACATAAATAAATAATGCAAATTAGACATGAATATCACGTCTTGAACACTCACACACTTGTCTATCTATCTATCTATCTATCTATATATATATATATATAATCTCTAATTATACCAAATTATGTCATGCATAATTAATCATATTATAAATTCTACAAGCTAATTAGTAGTAATTGTTAAAGTGCCTATATAAAATTTTATTCTCTTATTCACCTTTGATGTTTGCCCATAGTATAATCTAGTGGAATTGCATAAAGCTAGATAACTGGGATTTTAAATATGGGACTAACTTTATGGAACCATTCAATCCATTTACCTATCTTATATCTTAAAAAAAATATGTCGTGATTCAAATTGACTATTTTAAAAGGAAAAAAAGCAATGGAATAAACTATTGCAATAGCTAAAAAAATATATTCAAATTAATATTAAAAATGAAAAAAAAAAGTCTATATTTCTAAATTTTCCAAAATCAATTTATCAAGATAGAGCTCTTAAAGCCATTCTTGTTCCTAATATAAATCAAATATCACACATTAGAACCGAGTGCTCAAAGCCATTCAATCCGGTAATACTATAATGCAGCAGTACTACTACCTCCCTCATTGGCATGCCAACCTTATCACATTCCTCCATTTCCTATCTTGTTTTACTGAGAGCATACATAATTAAATTTTAATTACTAATTAAGAAATAATTTCATTGTTTACATAATGGAATACATCTGTATTAAGATTGCATATTGTTCAACAAGTCACTTCCTACTTGCATATACTCAACAACAATAATGGCATATATTAATATACATAATACCAATATATTTTTATTTAGCATAATACATATGAATTCAAGCATTCATTATATTGATAATCAACTTAGCGTATTTACTTAGTCTCATTTGTGCCATTCTCATTCAGTTATTTAATAATAATATCCTACCCAATTACATTTCACATAACATACCTTTATGTTCAAAATCAAGTAAAGATCAAAGCTAATAGAAGCATTCATAACTTAAAATCCAAATTTTTACTTTACTATACTGACAACTGAAGGTGATCCTACTTAACTTAGAGAATTTGGATTCATAATTGAAACTCACACACATACTACATGCAATTTCCTACATGGCTATAACTAGGCAAGTTAACATAGCCAATACCAAATAAGCGCTATATCAATTTTAACATATTTCCCTATATAAACATATATCTTGTAACATTTGTATTGCAATTAAGAGCACATAGATGATGCATTCCATCATTTTTCATATCATCCAAAAAATAAATGCATAATCACACCCATAAATTCTATCCAATTAACCCTTTAATTACTTTCTTTAAATTTTAAAATAATTTTTATATTATTAATGATTCAGTTAGTCTAGCATTCTCCCAAAAATTAATCTTTAACGCATTACATAACTTCAGGAAATATTAATTCTACAAATTTAATTAGGCTAACTAACTATAGAAATAATTTTATAACCCATTAATTTGATGATTCTCATTTCAATCTATCAATATACTTAGAAATTCCTAGTTTCTCTAATCATAATATACATATATAATCTTGATAATTAGAAAAATGGTAAATTTAATGGAGTACTTACCAAATTTGACCCAATTATTTCAATTTTAACTTGATTTATAGGAGTTTTAACCGATCCATCCATCATCAGAGGTTCATCAAAAAAGCATCATCATTGCCATGATAAAGCTCAAACCTTCTTAAGCCTGCTAAAGGTGGTCATATGCCCTGTCGTTGCATGGTTTTGAAATAATGTATGCCATAATATCTCAATTTAATCATTTTTTCTACGAATTTTTGGCCCGTGGGTCGAGAAAGAAGGCGTTAAGAGGTGTGCCTTACCTTTAGAAGTTTTGCGGTGCCATTCATGTTGCCTTTCGATACCATTGCTTTCTAGAAAATTGAAGGAAAGCTTGAGTTAAGAGGGGAGAGAAAATTACAATTTAAAAAGGAGCAGCATCGAATTAGAGGCGGGATGATAAGGTGACCGGTGGTTGCAGTTGTGACAAGCAAGTATGAGGGGTCATCGGTGTTAGAGGATGACATCAAGGTTGTTGCCGATGTTGATGACCCATTTCTTTCTCCCTCTCTTTCTTTTTCTTCCTTTCCTCCCTCTACTTCTCTCCCTTACGCTTTTTTTCTCTATTTTTAATTACGTATTTCTTAGTTAATATTCACTTGGTTGAGATATTTTATTTGTTTACCATCATCATCATCATCATCATCATCATCATCATCATCATCATCATCATTATTATTATTATTATTATTATTATTATTATAAGAACTATAAAATTTACCCATATAAAATTCTTAGTTAAATTCTAATTCTCAAATCCAACAAATTTTTTATTGCAAAAATTTTAGGTTTAAATAATAACCATAATTAATATTATCCTAGCTTATTCATCTTAAAATATGTTGTATACAGTCTATAAGATACTATTGACATAATTGAAATTGTCAGGGCATTACATTTTGTGTTTATTTTTGCAGGCACTGTAGAAAATAAGTTGATATTGCTATAATTCCCCAAGGTTTCAAAATTTCAGGAAGTATACATATAGGTAGTATTTGAGATGCATAAAAAAATAGAGTCCTAGTAGCAGTAGCAACAACAACAGCAACAATAATAATAGTAGTAGTAGCA
The DNA here is from genome assembly GCA_037975025.1 of Excoecaria agallocha. Taxonomy (NCBI): domain Eukaryota; kingdom Viridiplantae; phylum Streptophyta; class Magnoliopsida; order Malpighiales; family Euphorbiaceae; genus Excoecaria; species Excoecaria agallocha. The sequence goes on along the minus strand of CM075823.1, from coordinate 884,839 downwards.
GCAACAACAGTAGTAGTAGTAGTAGCAGGAGCAGTAGTAATAATAATAATAATAATAATAATAATAATAATAATAATAATAATTATTATTATTATTATTATTATTATCATAACTATAATAATAATAAAGAATAATTGTTATTTAATAAGTTACAAAATAGTTTGTTGATAGTCTATAACATAAAAAACCCTTTTTCTCACTTGTAAAATAAAATAAAATAAAAAAATAAAAAATCTATTCAAAATTCAAAAAATGAGCGATAGATGGGATATAATGTTCACCTGTCGCTCGTTGTGACAAGCAGCTAGCCCATCAATCATGTTAAAATTTGAAAAATCTATCTTTCCTTCTTCTTATTTTCTTCTTCCTCTCTACTTCAATTGTCATTAATGAGATTTTAGAGCTTTCATGTTCAATTTTTTAGCATTTTTTCCTTCATTTATAAAAACTTTTGTGAGCTGTCTATGCCAAAATTCTATCGAGATCAATGCGTATTTCTAGGTGTCCTTTATTTCAATTTTCTTTGAGTATTTAAAATAGCCATTTTTCATCATTCCAATAAGTTTTCTTCTTTTGATTTATTTTATTTTTTCTTTATTTTTTGTTATTTTCTGTATTTTAATTAATTAAATGTGCTCTTTTTATCTACATTTTACCTATTTTAATTGCCTTATATTTGATGTCTTACCTATTTGGGTTACTATTCCCCTTCATTATTTTTTTTACATATATTAATTTTTATAGTAATATAAAAAAAGAAGAAAAGGAAAAAATAACGAAACAAAAAAGGTGCAACATATGGTATTTTTTAGGTGATTTGCAATAAATGATAAGAAAAGAAAATGATAAGAAAAATAATTTAAAATGCGTTTAATTGGATTGATAAAACAAATGTTTGGTCTATTATATTTTTTCTTTGAAATTCCTTGTATTGCCATACATGGATGAATTAGTTTCCAGTTGCACTGACTTGTTTCTTATGTGTAAATGTTATTATGTGAATTATTATTATTGATTCTTTGAGAAATGTGCCTTTTTGTTAATTTTGATTCATTTAATGGTTATCTATAGTAAAAACATTAATTGTGAAAAATAAACTAGTGAACACAAAGATCGTTGCCTTTAGGACTCAAATTGATATATGTTTTAAACTAAACTTGCCCGGTGTTCATTCGGCTTAGGTTGTTGCTATTTAAACTATGTTTTCATATAGAGGTAGGCACATTTCTCACCAAAATAGTATCAAAATTTTATTAGAATTTCTATAAATAATTTGCAATTTTTAATTCTCGATTATTTTACATGATTGCTAGAACACTCATTGATCTGTCTAGAATTTGCAATTTATTTTATGGTACTTAACGTGCATTTCTATGCATTCAGGGTGGCTAGCTCCGATATAAGCCGGCATGCTACCAAAATTTTAGCTAAAATTTTAAAATTTGACTAACATAATTACTTGTACCGTAAGTTATTTCAATGCGGCTGGCTTTTGACCTTTTGGAAGATGGCCCCAAGATGGGAGATACATGTTATGCCTGCACTACTAACTCTTAACTGGATGACCTTAAAAGAGGTTGAAAGGTATTAGGCCCTAGTTTAGATCCAGTACCGAGCTAGTAGGTCTATATCTCACTTATTTATAAAGGGCATGGGTATGCTGGAAGAGGTAAATGAGTTATTGGTAGTCATAATATGGAATGCATTCTTTACTTATTCATTCTTTACCTACTTACAGATGATCAGAGAGTTTCTAGTGACCCTACACTACAGAGGCTTCAAGAGGCCAAATACAAAGGAAGATGTCATCATCCTTAGGGTTAAAGGGGTCAGATATAGCATCATCAAATAATGATTGATCGAGGCCATGAGCTTGCCATTGAAGGGGATGTCTTTATCTTGAAGAAGGGACTTAAGAGTTAGAATTGGATATAAATTACACTTATTAGCACCATATACCACCCGGATATGGCCAAGAGCACGTTGCTATCCACTCAGGCATATAGGTATATACAGAGAGTGCTCGCCATATATTATCTCAATCGTACATGGTAGCTCTAGGTTGGTCAATACGGTTATCTTTTTTTTGTTTGTGGGCCATTCATTATAGTCGAAGAGCAAACATCAATCATAAGATTATAGCCATCATGGTTCAGTTATCCATATAACCCACCGCACATATTTATGTTAGAGGAGTGGTCACCTACCTGTTGGTACATCTAAGGCAAATGAGGGGTTATTTGTGCCATATCTTGAGGAGATCTTTGTATACCTCATTATAGCCTGTAGCACTATAAGGATTATCAAGTTGGTCCATAGATATGCAAGGTAGTATGGTTATTGATAATTCTTAAGACTAAGGCAGTTTATAAATTACCACCAGTTATACTAGAGCCATCAGAGGGTGATGATCTGGAGTAAGAGGCTTAGGTTCAGACATATCAATCATAACAACCTCTATAAAATGAGCTGCACAAGCCTCAGGGGGTTAATAAGGATATAGACCTAGAGATAAACATGAAAGTTGGACCTGAGTGTGCTTTTTGGCATATCACCTTCTCCTTCAGCATCTTTATAGTCTTTGGCATGCCTATGACCCTCTCCTTTCATAGCATTTCAGAGATATTAAACTTACGGGGACCCTAGTGCATCCATATCTAGGGCATAACTACCACCATAGTCTATTTTGGCTTCTACAAGACCCATATATAGTGAGTTAGTGCATAAACTAGATATATTAAAGGCATGTATGCAGAATCTCATCCAGCAACACTAGCATGATATGGATAGGATTCTGGCAGCACTCATAGTTGTTGGAGATAGATTTGACAGTGCATTATAGGTGATTGATGCCTCTATCTCATAAGTGAGGAGCAGGCTAAAAAGATAAAAAAGGGTTAGTCCATAATGCCTAAAATAATACCTTGGAAGATTCTAATAACATAATCAGTATTAATAAATTTGTTCCAATTCTTTAGAGTGTTATAAAGTTATGAAATTGGATAAAGATTCTCATCTAGGGGCCTACTTGAAATAGAAGTTAATTCTAAAAGTGAAGTTAGTAATTAAAAATGACTATGAGCTATTGAAGTGATATCATACTAAGATTTCAAAGGCCAAAAATAAGAAATTGATATTAAGTTTATAGAAGCTATAAAGTGACTAAGAAGGAAATCTGCCTTTTATAGAGAGGTCAGCTAGCTACGAGGGAGAACAAACCATTTTTGTTATTATTCTCCATCCTCTCTTCTTCTCCAGCAATTTTAAATTCTAAGTTTACTAGAAATCATCAAGGAAAAAAGAGAAAGGGTGTTAGTTGAAGAAATAAAAACAGTGGTTGAAGGTAAAATGAATTTCACTAAATTTGTCTTGCTTATTCTATAAATTCATGGTGAGCTTCTAAAATAGGATTTTGATTTATAATTATTTCAAATTTTCATATTAAGTTGGATAGCATGGTCAAATTAAATAAAAAGGGACAGGCTTAAAGGTTGGGCTGTCATTACTTTTACAAGTAAGCAGTGGTAAATTTTATATTTAATCAGAGTTCTATTTTCTATATTGTTGTCTCCAATCATGTAAATGACTAGAAATAAGTTGTGAATGTTAAATAAGTTCATGTAAAAATCTAGGTTATATAATTCTGCTTCATAATCAATGGGTTGTTGGAGTTGATTTCAAGTAACCGTAGGGTTGCTCCTTTCTCTCATGGATCTTGTAAGTGGTCAAGATGAGAAGTAAATGCTAGAACATACGATTGAGAACTAGAAGTAACTAGATTGATGAATTATAAAGGAGAAATAAAAAAGGTGATTTGCTTGAGCTAATTTTAGGTAGTTTTGTTTACTTAGTATAAGCTCATTTCATATAAATTGATAAATAAATGACTTTATGACTTCTATATTTGAGTCATGCTGGAAATTCTAGTAGAAAACTATAGGTAAATTAATGGATAACTTTTGAGATTAAGTTGGGAATAATGGTTTGGCTCTTATTAGTTTGAGATAGCTTTGTATTTTCCCAAGTTTTGTATATAGATTCTTATAAATGGTTGAATTTATACTTTTGGAGTAAGGTCAAGTTAAAGATTATGCTAATAGAACATGTGTTTATGTTTATGTCTTAAATGTGTGATAGTTACAGCAATTGACCTCTAAAATTATTATGCTGATTTTGTAATCATCAATTGACCTAGCTAGGACACCCCTTGGCTTAATCGAGTCACTAATGCATTTTGGGGCCAATAGTTGTCACCCAAATGGAGACACTTTTGGCTTAGCTAGGTCACTTGGTCTATCACTTCCTTCTATTGTGTTTTTTTATTTTACAATTCTTACTCTCATTCCTTAAGGTTATTATGATGGTACCAAACTTATGTAAACTTAGTAAAAATCAGATTATGTGACTCATAAGTATAATTTCCTTTTGAAGATTTAGCTAGGAATTTTACAGGATGCATTGTGAAAGTTTAATTGATTGCCCTCCACTTTATTTATTCTATAAACCAACATTTATATATGTATATGAATGTCTTTATTTTTAAATTTGATAGCTTAAGAGTTAAGTTGAATTTAGTCAACCTTAATATTAACGATAATGTGTAATAGCCTTAAGTTTTAAGTGAAGATCAATTGGAGACTCTAGTTAGCAAATTCTTTGTGTTTGTAAAAGGTAGTCTAACTTTAATGGTTGCTTTATTTATTGTAATAGAACGAGGCAGTGTATATACTCACCTCATAATTAATTATTAATAAAGAGTTGGTTTAGGTCTAAGAATCTCCGAATTGATAGAATAGTGAATTTAGGGAAAACCTTAGGTGAAGCTATGCTTTGGATTATAAGTGGGAGATGTAATGTTAGGCAGATTCAGTTAAGGGAACAATTTGCAGAAGATGAAATTTCTTGCTTAATTTTTGAATTTATTTAATAATTTTAAAGTCCTATAAACATATAAGTAATTTAATCATAAGGTATATCTGAATATTATTCTGATTAAAGCTTTGAAATGATTTTATTAATATGCATAACCTGTAAAGAGGCTATCAAGCTTAGTCTTTAACAGTTAATAGTCAAGAACACTGCATGAATAATGATTCATGAGATGCTTTTTTTCTAATTTCTCCTTGTGTATTATTATTATTAGCTGTATGCTTAATCATTAACCTACTTTTGGTATTTTTTTGTAACCATGTGGTCTTAAAACTTTAATTATACTCTAAAAGGGGAGGCTCATAGTTCACAATCTGGAATTTGTTTATGTTTATAACATCTTCTTAAAGCTTCCATATGAGACTTTACTCTTTAAGATTGGGCTTGGTTCTTAAAACAACATGAGTACACATATTATCCATAGCCTTATCTCTATAGCAATCATGTAGTTTATGTCATCACCAAGCAAATTTGGTTTGTTTATAAGTCATTAGAGTTTTGGTTTGTGATTCCTAGTCTGAGACATTTAGCAGTTGTTTTCTACTTGATACTTCGGTATCTTCTGATCTAGTTTATGATTGAGATATGTTGTCTCTTCTATGATACCTTAGTGGTATCTTCTATGATACATGGGGTTGTTCACTCTTTTGTCTGATGCTTAGGGTGAGTACCTTTTGCTTGCAACTGACTTAAATTATTTTGCAATATTAATGCTTTGATTAGATGTTTATGTTAAAAACTACTTTACTTGCTACTTTAGATAATATTTGGAATTATTACCATTTTACTTATTTCAATTCTATTATGGCTTATAATACTCCATTTAGGCTTTAGTTATGCGAATAGAAAAACATGGATAACTATTATATTCAAGTCATTCTCCGTTGCCAGTTGAATTGTGCATTGCAAGTGTTTTACTATTTTTAAATTGTGTGGTATTATCTAAGTTATATTATATACTATTTGCTATTGTATTTTGTCTTACCTCCCATTAAACTTCACACTTAGCATTAACTTTACATCATTGTAGGTGCATGTTTGTTGAGGCTAGAACCAGGGTCGGGACAACAGTAGTCGACCAACTTAGAAGTTTATGTTGCAACTTAATAGGTCCTTCATGTTCCTAACATGTGTATGTGTATAGACTTAAGGCAACCAAAATCAAGGTTACTTGATGATGGGGAACACCTTATATTTTTAATAAAAAGCACAAATAGTGAGTTTTAACCTTCAATTTCACATGTTTATAAAATATTTTTTGTTGGTTTTAACATCATTTTCTAGAGTTTTAAAGAAAATCTAGAAAAATATCACGGAGGGAAGGCCATATCTGGTTGTTTTCTTCAGAGCCATCCCTTAATAGATACCCTATCTAGACTTTTTAATACTGTTTGTGATTCTGTAATAGACAGTCATCTATTATTAAGTCATTACTAAATGTCTAAGGCAAATTCAAAGGCATTTGTTTTGAGTGATGGTTGTCTATCAAATGATAGGTGCTTATCTATGGGGGGTTTTCTAGGTTTCACATGTTTTCCAACTTTTGAAATTTTAGATAAGAATCAAATTTGGAAATATAAATTTGAGGTAGATTTTAAGGATTTTATCTTCCAAAGTTAGAGGGATTAGAGTTTGAGATGATCTCTAACCCTTCCCTGTGTATTTAAAACAAAATCTAGGGTTTTCAAAGGGGATTCTTACATGGAGAAGAGGAGGCTATTTTTTAAGAAAGAGAAACATAATTCCATATTCTTAGAAATCTATAGTCTCAAAACAACTATCTTTCACATAAAAACCCATACACATAACTTTATCAAATGTGGGAACGCGGATCGAGACTCGGATCATTGCTTTCTTGAGTTATAAAACTAAACTCCTGAGGGTAATATTTAGGTTTCGATCTCTCATTATTTCATGGCATGATTATATTATTAATTAAGTTTATTTATGGTTTTATAATGCCATGATTTATATTTTATGTTATTTAATTTATTTTTATTGATTCTTGTGATGATATGTTCTGTCATGATAATTTAGACCTACTTAATATATTAGAATGGTATGTTAGGAATTTATATTTTTCCATTAATGCATGAAAATATCTTGATTTAATTCATGTGTTTGCATGTGTTATTGTTGTTAGTATGATTTAAGTGTATATTTAGTGCTATTGCTAAATTTGGCATATTTTAGGGTCAAAGAAATGCGTTTTTGGGGATCAAATGATTTTATTTGCATTTTACCTTAAATTATAAATTATACTTGTATTTTCAAGTGAGAGGTGAGATGAAGGCCATATGACTACAGTGATTGATCGAACATCTCGATGCCTTTTCTCATCCTATCCCTCCTTTATTTTCTAGCCATCTATTCTTCATTTTGGCCATCTATCCCTTTTTATTTAAACTTTTTAGGCCTATTTCATGCTACCTTTTGCACTCATTTGTTTATTTGCATATTTGTCCCTATTTTAGTGCTATTTTTGTTTTTATTTTTGCATGTTTAGCACAATGTACATTTAATATTTATTTTTACAATTTTTTAATTTTATTGTTTGATTTATATTATGTTTTATATGCTAATTGTTTTTGCTTTCTTTGCATGTTCTTTGAGCTATTATTTTTCATGCATTTGGGGATTTCTTCTGGACATTAGTTGGCTTTGGAGAGATAGCATTTGGATGGTTTATCATTATGTCTTTTTATCTTTTATTGCATTTATTTTACATCTTTCTTATTTTTTACTTTATTTATAAGTTTATTTCTTTGGGTTATTTTTGTAATTTATTTAGTATTTTGGATGTATTTCAACATTTGGGGATGTGATAGTTAGTGATTTTTGGCATGTTATTGAAATACTCACTTAAATAATTTTCTAATTGATTAATCATATTTTTCAAACAAAATTAATCAATGTCCACTTTTATACCAATAAACCATGCTAAAGAACTCTTTTTATAAATTTGCATGAGGCAACCAATGTTCCTAATCAATGAATTTCTCGATTTATGCATGTCATTTTTTTTAGTTTGTACAATTTTCCTCTTTAATAATTTAGGTAGGATTATTTATTTATTTACTGCTTTATTTACTACTTTCCAAAGTGCTTGATATGTTTATTTAATTTACTTTATTGTAATTCATCGTGTGAGAAAAAAGGTAGTGAATTAATAATAAAAACCTAAGTATAAGAAACATTTAATCGTGGTGTAAATGAGAGTGATGTTCCAAAAATTGATCTCGTTTTAGGCATTAAAAAGTTGAGATTTATTTTCTAACATTTCATTAAGTGATGACTCCATAATACCTACATGTTGAGTGCACTTAGATGCCCTTATAGGTTAACCATCAATAATAATTTTAATCTCGACCCCTTTTTATGGTGAAGTGGGAAATTTTGTGAGTTTTGTTAAGCCTTATCCGGTCTTGGGTCCTAAAAGCGAGCTTTCAAAAATTGAACTAAAAATTCAGTGAGCTCCAATGCACATCATAGTAATAAAGTGTAGTTGTAACCTATAAGGAAGTCTAGTTTTGTGACTTGTAAGAAAGTTTTGTTTTGGTGACTTGTAGGAAAGTGTAGTTTGGTGACTCATAGGAAAGTCTTGGTTTTCACTCATAAGAAGGTTTGGTTTTGCTTTATTTACTTGTTTATCACCTATAGGAAGATTGGTTTATTTGAAAATGATTTTTATTTTGATATGGGATTCTTCCTATATTATCACGATTATGAAAGGGGTAAACCCTTACTTAACAATAAATAAATGTTGAGTTCACAGTAAGTGTACTTTATGGCTTGCTTTTCGTCAGCTTCAGTGCAAGCAACATTTGGTACTCCATTCGGTTGTGCACTTGTCTTCTCTATTGTGTAGCAACACACACACACACACACACACACATATATATATATGCACACATAAAACATTGTGTGTGCATGTGAGCTATGTGTATATAATTATGGATTGTGTTTGCTTGTATGTAAAAAGGATATATATATACAGAGATTGCATGTGATGCAGGCATATGAAGATCTTATGTATATAAGGCATGCATCTATAGAATGATGCATGTGAATGTACACATAAACTACACCCCAGGAAATTTAAGGTTTCATTAACAGTTATTTTCTTGTAGGTCCGTTTTAGAGATCCATCTTTGAGTTTTTTACTTTGTCAAATTTTTGAGATTTCCACATTGTCTGATTACATTGTCTGATTATACCTAGAGGAGTTTAAAAAAGTGTCATCTTTGCCTTTTACTCTATCCTTGAGGCTTATATAAATGATTGATCCATTTATCTGCTTAGTTGTATAGAGAATGGTTTTATGTCTTCTGCTTTCCCCTTTTCTTAACAAATTTGCAGCCACCTTGAAATGTACCTCTTTTACCCTCAGGAGTCTGAGTTATCCATTTGAAGAAAGTTATTTTAGGCCACCTCTTTGTTAGCGATCCATTATTTCTTTGATGATGGCGGTCATTATTTGATGGTAGTATGCCTCTTATGGATTTTCACACTAGCTTTTCTTCATGGGAAAATACGTTCCGTTAGGAATTTTCACATAACTCTATCCCTGGCTATTACTTAGATTGGACCTAACCTACTCCAATGCCTTTTTTTAGGATAGACTGTCTATTTTTAGGTTTTTACCCTATCTCTTAGCCTAACTTTTTCTTAGAGAGCTTGTTACGATTTTAATCTCTAATAGCCTTCTCTTATATTTTTCTTTTTTGCGGCATCTATACTACCAACTTTAACATGTGTCCTTGTACGTGTCATAAGTTCCTATTGGGTATTTAATTGTATAGTTATGCATGCATTACTATATGCATCGTATCTGATGATAGAGATTGAACATTTTCTCTGAACTTCTAATTTTTGCGTATGATATATTTTTTTGGTTTTGACCTTAGCAGGGTGCCTAATTTTATCAAGATTGTCTTTTTTTTATTTTTGACCCATATGGATTCTTTTCAACTCTTTTTTCTTATTTTTTAATTATTTTTTTTGCTAATGAACTCTCCTTAGTTTGTTGGCATTGCATCATTACTGGTAAGAACAACCATCTAATAGCATCTTTAGTAAAAAGATCTAACCTTAGCTTGTGTAACTTAAAGCATTTGACTTTAAACTATTTGTTGATAATTTTTGTTCCAATAGCTTAATTCTCAAAGTGTCCTTTAATAGTTAAAAGTTAGTTCTTGGTTGGCTTTGCTAAGACTAACTAAAAAATGGAACTTAGTTCTCTCAAAGCATCCTCTAAAGGTTAAAAGTTAGCTATTGATTGGCTTTGTCAAGTCTAACTGAAAAAAGGAAGGAACTTTAAGACTTGGTTTTGATGGATCATAGGTGATCATTTTAAAAATAAAGGAATGGCCAAGTAATGAAGTTTTATAGGCTCCACTTAAAGAGGACTTTTAGTTATTGGAGTGTTATCTTTCTCATTTTCTAGCTAATGTTTATGCCTTTAGAACTATTATTTCAGCAAATTGGAGCAGCTTATTCTAGTAATGGATTTATCACTCTCAAAATCACCTCAAGTCAAGGCAAAGACTATTTAATCATTTTTTTTCTTTTCTTTTTCTCTTTTTTTCTTCCTTTTTTTGTTTATCCCCTTTTAGAAGTCGTGATGGATGCATTCAAGATGTCTTTTCCCTTGAGACTAAATAAAGCTTTGCATTTTTGAATTAATGTCTTTGAAATGAGCTATGATTATTACCATGTATGATGCAGACAAACAAGCTATTGCAAGCATAGAGAAAACTCTTGTTATTAACATAATAAAAAAATGTGTATTGTTTAAAGACATTTATTAAATCAAAAAAGAACTAGGTGTCATTATGCCCATATGGTTTATTAAGTGATGTTGAGGCCTCTTCATCTCTCTTCTATATCATAAATCTACTTATTGTAAATAAGGTACTAGAGAATCATCTATCAAATGGCTAGTTGATTAGTGAAAAGAACAAAATGAATCTGCCTTATGACTCAATTTGCCACAATTATTAATCAGCTTTTATGATAAGGGCTATACCTTTCCTTCTTTAACTAATTGCTTAAAACCCAAGACAAAGGATAATCCATATTGGAATATTGCCTCTGAGCTACTTGAATAGCTAACATTTCCCTTATTCCTGAGGTAACTTTGCTAGTACCATTGTGACTCCTATAACTTTGATTGCTTGCTTTCTAAGATAGTTATTCTACTTTAGCTTTGATGGCAATGTCATTGGGAGATCTATAATCTTTGAGCCCTTTCATTTTGAAGTCATCCCTTAATTAGAGGCTTGTGTTTTCGATAAACAAACTTATTTAATCATCAGTATCAATTTTTCTCTTTATTTCCATAATTTGATTTCTCCATCGAGTTAAGTATTAATAGAAAGACTCACCATACCTTTGTTGAACCAGCTTAAGATTTTTTAATGTTACCTCTATACAGGTACTATAGTTATATTGCTTCATGAACTCTTTAGTCAAAAGGTTATACTCTTCTTTGGTGTTTCAATCCAACCCATGATATCAGTCAAAGGCTAGTCCCACCAAACTTAAGCAAAAGTATTTTACCTTCTACTTCATTATCAACGTAGTACCCTTTATAACAAGAGTATTCTATTTTATATGTGTAGAAGGGTCTGATGTGCCATCAAACGTAGGCAGGTTAGACATCTCAAATCTTTAGGTTAGCAGCTGTTCCCTATTTAAATCCTTATCCTTTAGGTTGATCCTCTTACAAGTTAATAGCAGGCTGGCCATTGCCTCTATTGCATCCTCTAATTTCTTCAGGTCTGCATCCTCTACCCTAGGATTCCTCTTCATTATTGCCACTACTAACTCATCCTCTTCCTTATCTTCTATAAAGTCCTCTTTAGGATTAGGAACTCTATCTCTTCTTTGCTCCATCGATGGGGCTCAAGTATTTGTTGAGGAAGTGCCCTTAATAATATTTGGCTCCACTTAGGTTAAGGTAGGAGCTGTAGGTCAAGGTCCAGAAGGTTGTGCAAGTAATCCCCTAATCTTAGCTAACAACCTCTCTTTCAACTCTGCCAATCTCCTATCTAGGACCTCAAAAGTGATACCATATATTTGTTTCGATGCATTAGCCTTTTCTTCTAGTATAGATTTTGAACTGTCCCTTAAATCACCTGAATGAATGGTCTACTATGGCTTTAAGAGTCAAAGGGTTAGAATAATGCATGATGATGAGGCATATGAATTATATACATGTGATGCATGATGATGATATTTGAGTATGAAATATAGGATGATGTATAATGCATAAGTATGTTAGGTATACGTTTGATGGATGGTATGGGTATATATATGGCACGTGAATAAGTTTTACACATGATGTGTGAGTCAAGCAACAGAATGATGCATGATGATGCATGTGAATGATATACATATGATGCATATGATGTGTGTTGGGTGTACATATGATGCATGAGGGTTATGCACATGAATGGTATGCATATGATGAGTGATTCAGTGATGATGCATGTTAATGATACACATACAATGTGTGATACATGTGTGGTATACATATGACATATGAGAGTAGTGTATGTGAATAATATACATATGATGTGTGATGCATAAGTGTGTTCGGATGTATACGAATAATATACATGTGATGCAAGACATATGCATGAATTAGGCAATAATCACAACCATATACAAGCATAATAATATCCTTCCAACCTTATTACTCCTATATAAAAAGTAGTGCAATCTCTTTCCTAAGTAGGCTTAGCCCCTGGTTTAGTAGAGAACCTGATGGATGCTTATGGTGCATGATGAAAAATTAGCGGAATAACCTCTCTTAATTAAAGCATAGGCATATGGGTTTTGGCCAATATACATTTAAATAATTCAAACAGTCAGGTTAGGCCCACTAGGGCATGGCGGCCTTTGATGAGTGACCACTTAATTTATTTGAATTTGTTTAATATTTAAGGGCTCACATAGCAAGCGGGAGTGATTAAGGTTATACAACTTAGGGAAAGTACCTATTGTCATTACATGGGCTTATAGTTGGGTGGTCAATCTTTAAGTCTACCTAAGAATGGTCTTTACAAATAGGTATAGCTCATCACTAGCATGATGAATGATGGGTCATAATTGTGTATACTAATTGGTGTTAGACTTTGACTGGTGTTTCTCCTTAACACCTCTTTATAGTGGCTGAGCATAGGACGGACTTTAGCATTACATTGGTGATAAAATGAGGATGCCTAACATAATTCTAAGGCTCTAGCATGAATGTAAGAATGCAATTTTGAAAAGATATAGGTTTTAATATTAAAAATTCACTTATAATCACTTAACTGAAGCACTTTAAGGGTTAGGTCTCTTATGTCCCTAACAAAGTCACCATTATGATATGCACAGAATCCTGCTAAATTCAGGTTTGCTCTCGATGTCTCAATTTTAGGGTTCAAGACTGGATGAGGGTTATAACATTCACAGATTGGCCATATCACAATAGGAAAAGGATTTGGCCAAATCATATGATTAATTGTTAACCTACGATGGCATCTAAGTGGGCCCAAGAAGTAGGCTTGCCAGTTTAGTGAAATGCTATGATCGAATCCTTAAATGGTTAAACTTATATTTCTTTTTGAGCTCTTTATGTTCTTTCTTAAGCTCTTCATACTCCGTACTAAGTTTCAATATATCAACCTTCAATTTGCTCTTTAGTCGAGTGTAGGGAGTGCTTCAGGATAATGTCGAAGCTAAAATAGGGACACCTAATATAATTCTAAGGGAATGCGAGAATGCAATTTCAAAGAGAAAAGGATTAATAACAAAAACTTTATTATAATAACTTAACCAAAGCATTTTAAGACCAAGGTCTCTTAGTCCCAGTGGTGTCACTATTGTGATATGTACCAAAGCCTGCTCGCCCCATGTTTTCTTTTGAAGACCCATTTTTATGGTACAAGACTGGACGAGGCTCATAAAATTCATAGATTGGCCACTTCACAATAAAAAAGGGATTTGAACCAATCCTATTATTGATGGATAACCTACGATGGCATCTAAATAGGCCCGAATGGTAGGTATCTTGGAGTTGCCACCCAAAAAAATGTTGAAAAAGTGATTCTAACCTTTGATGCCCAAATAGAGATGGTGTGTACGATATCACTCTTACTTATACCTTAATTAGATGGTTTTATAAATGAGTTTTTAGTATTAGTCCAAGACCTCCCTTATCCCACGATGCATAAACAAAATTAAATAAACATCTAATCATATAGGAAAGTGGTAAATAAATAAAAAGAATTAATAAAATACATTTGTAAATCATCTAACCCAAAAAAAATAAAATATCATACATAAATTGGGATATTTATTTATGGCAGGAACATTGGTCCTTTATGCATATTTACAAAAAAAAATATGAAGAGTTTTGCGGATTTTAAAAAATATAGGATGAGTGATCCCAATTTGATAAAATAAAGATTTCATTTTATGTGAGGTTTTGGTTAACAATAGGACATTGATGTCTACTTTATTAAGAAAATCCAATTAGTTAGTGAAAATGATTTTAAGTTAATTTATTTTTAATGTACAAAAATCATTTTATTACTAATTATTACATCCCTAAAATAAATCCAAAATAAAGCAAAAAAATAAATGCAAAAAAATAAATTAATAAATAAAGAAATAATAAAAATAACTAAATACGTAAAAACAGGGATAGGAGTGTCCAAGTTAGCTCTCCATGACGTTTGACCTCGAAATCTAAACATCATAATTCACGCATAGTTAAAGGCTCACAAAAAAACATAAAGAAAACAAATAGTCAATAATCATGATAAACAAAGATAAATAATAAAGCAAAATAGAATAAATATGCATTTTTAGCCTAACATGTTGCAGACACTAGACCTAGATCGAAGTTATCAAATGAAAAAGAAAGACTCATATTTCAAAAGAAAAGTGCAATCTCTGTGTTTCATCCATAGTCTTCACCTTTTATAAAATATTTTTGTGTGTTTTTAACCTTACATTTTTTAGGTATGAAAAAGAGTTTGAAAATTGGTGCATTTTGGCCATTTTTATTGAAAGATGGGCATCTATCATAGAGGGACAGTCACAGATGATTAGGTCAAATTATTTTGTAGATGCCCATTAGTCACTCACAGACTCCCATCTGTAGGGCTTTTACAGCATATTGAATGTTTCCAACATGAAACACAGATAGTTTTAATGGGTTAGATTTGGATGGATTTCCAATACAGTTTTTAGGAGCAAATTTTAGGGAATCAGAGTTTGAATTATGTTCAAACTCTCTTCCATATAAAAATCTAAAACCTTAGTTTTGAAAGGTAGAGGATAGATTGAATTGGATGGGCATCCATGTTCTATGAGAATAGAAAACTGATTTCTACCTCTTAAGAACACATAAAGTTCCTTCACATATCATTATTAACACACAAACACACAACCATCCATTTTTACATAGAAAACATGGATTGATATTTGGAATGCGAGCTTTCTAGAGTTACATAAAACAAATTTTGAGGGTAATATTCTAGGAATCCTCTCTTTCCCTCCCTTTTCCATGAATTAAATATGTATATTTAGTCTAAGCATGTTTAATGTTTATACAATGTTTTACTATTGTTGGATTTCATTTTTAATGCCTCTATAACTTTCATGATGACATAAATATAATTTGAATACGATAAAATACATAGAATGTCATGAATAGGCTTTCAATCTTCCATTAATGCATGCTTGGTTATCTTAATAAAATTTTGTATCTTGTGTTGTCTATTGTTATAAAATGATTTGGTGTGTTATTAATTTTTAAAATTAGTTTTGGCATGTTTTAGGAGGTAAAATATGAATAAGATGTGAATTTCATTATATTTACTGCATCCTGCATCCTCCTTTTTATTTGTCACATGATAAATGGGAAAACAGATGCTCATTGGTCACACCGACCGATGGGATGTCATGGTTATTTTCATCCTGTCTCCCTTATTAGCTTTGCCATCTATCTCTATGTATAGGTCATTTATGAGTATATTTTAGCCATTTTGATGTCATTTTTTCATGTTTCATTAATTTAACTTTATTTACATGATTATTTTCATTTTTAGATGTCATTTTAATTTAATTTCATACATTTTTACATTTTGTTTGTTTAACATGTTTTATCCAGAATGCTTTATTATTTGATTTTATTTGTAATATTTATTTTCATTTATCATAATTTAATCATTTGTTTTCCACATGTCTTTTGAGCAACATACTTTTTTTGCATTAGGACTTTTGGAGTTTGAGGCTGATATACTTCAAAGGATTTCCTATGGATGATCCTAATTCCATTTTTTGCTCATTTTATTTATTTATTTATTTTTATTTATGTTTATTATTATATTTGGTTATACTTATTTTTAGGGATGTAATAGGTAGTAAAATATGATTTTTTGCACGTTAAATGACAAACTCCACTTAAATCTTTTTTACTTAATTAATTGGGTTTTCCTAAAATGAAAATGGTCCAATGTCTAATATTTTAGCCCAAAATCACATAATGAAAAAGAAGCCTTTTGTGAAAGATGCATGAGGGAACCAATATTTCCACTTCGAATAAATGCCCTAATTTATGTACGATGGTTTAATTTATGTTGGATGATTTTCTTATGTAGTAATTTAGTTTGAATTATTTACTTTATTGCTTTCTTTACATGTTTGATGTTTCTACTTATTTATATTATGCATCACATGAAAAGGGAGATAGTAGACTAATGCTAAAAACTCATTTATAAACATCTAACCGAGGTATAAGTAAGAATGATGCCCTGAACACTATCTTCATTTAGGCATCAAAGGTTAGATTCACTTTTCCAACATTTTGTTGGGTGGTGACTAAATGATACCTACCTATTGGGTACACTTAAAAGCCATCGTAGGTTGACCATCAATGATAGAATAGGGTCAAATCTCTTTCCTATTGTTAAGTAGCCAATCCATGAACTTTATGAACATCGTTATGTTTTAAACCCTAAAAGTAGGCCTTCAAAAGCAAACCCAAATGCGAACGGGGTTCAACATTTATTACATTAGTGACTCCACTGAGGATTTAAGAAACTTTGCTCCAAAAATAGTTTGGTTAAGTTGTAATAATTGAGATTTAATATTAATTTTATTTCTTTTCAAAATTGCATTTTTGCTTTCATTTTAGAGCCTTAGAATTATGTTAGCCATCGTTAATTTAGCCCTGATGTAATCATAAAGCATGCCTTACATTCATTTGATGTAAGGATATGTCAAGGAGAACCACTAGCCCTTGTCTCGTACCAATTGGTATATAAAATGGTGACCTATCAATCGCTATCCTTATGATAAGCTAGAACTATTTGTAGTGACCATGGTTGGATAGCCATAAAGTTTCACCACTCGACTACAAGCCTAAGTAATAACAACAACTACTTCCCCTAGGTTGTATGACCTTAATAATTCTTGCTTGCTATATGGGTTGTCATGTACTAACAAATTAAACTAGATTTAGTGGTCGCTCATCAAATGTCACCAAGCCATGGTCCCCCTAACCCAATTTATCTGAATTTTTTGAAATACATAAAGGCCAAAATTGATATGCCTATTCTTTAATGAAGAGTGCTTATGGTGTCAATTTTTAGTCATGCATCATATGCATCCATCAGGTCTCTAGTTGACCTATGGCCTAAGTCTACCAAAGAAAGAAACTACACTATCTTTTATGTGGGAGTAATAAGGCTGGAGGACTATTTTTTTGCTTGTATATGGTTGCGATTGACACTTAATGCACTCATACATCATGCATCATATGTATCCCTAACTTGCATTATGCATCATAAGTATCCCTAGCATGCATCATTCATCATATGTATACCATGCAATATATGTATCCCTGATGTGAGGCTATAATCCTAGCCCTAATCGAATTATGGTAATTTAATGATAACTATGGTTTATTGAGGTAAAATTAGATTATTTTGCATCATTAAAGTTAAGTCAAATGAAGGGTATTTATGTAATTATGTACATGTGTAATGGAGTATAGTTGAATTGTTAAAGAAGGATACAATTGAAGTAAATTAGAAGTTTGGGGTTAAATGTTAAGAAATATAATTTGTTGAGGGTTAAAGTGCTTAAGGGCAATTTTGGAAAGAGAATTTGGGATATTTACCCCACTCAGCCATTTAAGGCTTCATGGAGAAGGGAGATCGAATATAGGGCATTGTAGGGAGATTAATCTCTCTCTCCCTCTCTCTTTTTCTCTCTACTCTCTACTGATTATGGATTTTAAAAGATGATAGTTTAGGGTTTTGAAAGCTAACATCTTTAAGGTAATGCTTTTCGCTCTTGCAATCCTTGTTTTTGGTTGGGTTCCATTTTCAAAATTATGGTTAAAGGAGAAATATAATTGTTATCTTCTTCTGATAGAAAGGCATAACCTTTAAGAGTTAGATAGGGAATTTTGAAAGAGATAAAGCTTCAATAACAGGTTCGGGAGCCGTTTATGAGTTGGTATATGAATTTTTTCCTTTTTTTTATGTCTCCTCTTTGAAGAGGTTAAAGGTCAAATCTAATAATTTAGATGAGTTTAGTATGATTTAAAATTTAAATGATCATTTAAGTAAGTGGTGAAGTGAGATATGGAATTAAGTCCTTGTTCTACATAATTTGGTTTTTTGCGTTTCTTTTTAAGCTATACTTGTCGAGACCCCTTACATGGCCGTGCATGGTAGTTCTCCTTCCCATGCACGGCCGTGCATAGCTTCATTTCTATGAACGACCATGTGAAGCCCTTGAAAATTTCTTGAATGGCCATGCATCTTCCTTTTTCTTCCTTGCACTGCTGCTTACGCTTCTTGTCCTTTTCATAAACAACTACTTATACTCCCTTTTTTTTCTAATGCACAGCTACTCATGGATTTTCCCCTTTCCTTGCAAGGCCAAATGGCCTTTCATTTCATGAAATGCGCGCCCACTTCTACACTCTCTTTTCAATTGTTCTTCTTTACTCTAAGCTATAAATCATTCATGAATCATGAACCCAATATTGTATATATATAATTGGAGAGAATTAAGCTAACCATGAGTAATGTACATGATAATTATATATATATATTAAAGTGGTGGTTAATAAGCTATATGATTTATAATGAAATAATTGAGTTATGAAGCCTTCCTAAGGCTAAAGTCTTGAAGGATATAGTTAAAAAATATTACTATAAGATGAGTTATTATAGAATTTTAAAAGACATGAATGTTATTATAAGTGGAAGTATATTGAATTAAGTTGTAAGTCACATAAAGCCACCATTATACTATATATGACATGGTCACTAGATTGGAGAATCCTTCTGTATGTATATATGTATATAGTGATAGTGAGAAGTATTAGAGTCTTAAAAACCTACTAAGCTGAGGTATGGGATACAATTGAAAGTTGATTTAAGAGGGACTTGCAAATGGTACTGCCAATATGAATTGTTTTGCTAGAATGCATTTTGGTGCATATCGGGGTACAAAACTAAAGAAAGTAAGGGGCAAATAGTAACCTTAGAATTACGCTATTAAATGTGCCCTATGGTTAGGTTCAAGGTTTATCCTCTACCAAAAGAATTGGTTTTACCCAAATTACTGCACATTGATGTGTATTTACAATGGCATGGAAATACTACGATGGGGCCTAGTTTTATTAAAGGATGGTTGAATGTTACTTGCCTAAGTTAAAGTGATGGGATATAATATTTTATGCTTAGTCATGAAACAACATAAGTTAAGTTATGCTTTAAGTTATAATGGAAGGTAGTGTTTAGGCTTGATGTAAAGAACCATGCTTGTCTATTTGCTCATGTTCTATGACATATTATGTAAATCACATGCCTATAAGTGATGTGCTGACATTGAGATGGAGTAATCTTACATAAACTTACTTAGGGGTAAAATGTTATAAGCTATAAAGTATAAGTAAGATGATGATGCACATATGATCACGTTAGGGTATATAACCTATCGTCCATAATCTAATAGACTATAAAAGTTAAATAAGGAGTTAAATAAGAACTAGTGCTGACCTTAGGATTAAAATAACTTTTTCACCTTGTTATGTTAATCATATATGTTTAAATAATGTTCAAAGTGATTATGTAATGATATGAATAATTGTGATATTGCATGGAACCTACTCACAACAAACAACAAAAAGGTACGTCATTGAGAACTATCAATGAGCTATATAAGCTCAATATTTTATTTTAATGCAACTTCGCTATCATAAGTAGTCTGACTTAGTATCTTAACAATTATGAGTAATAAAAGTATGTATTGCTATGATTTAAGTTGCAATTATATGTATACATAAATATATATGTATATATGGATCTGCATATAATCTTATGAAGACTTTTAATGGCAAGAACTAAACTTTCATATTGCCTCATTAGGTTCACGCATAACCCTAAGGATGATGAAATAGATCAATGAGAGTTTATTCTCAATTATGCTTGCATAATCATGCAACTACTATGGTATGTATAAATGAATTTTGATGCAAATATAATACTACATGACCAACATCCATGTGTTATGGAGCCTAGAGCTCAATACTGATCTATGATAAGAATAATATGCATTCATTTATGAATTATAGCTGTAAGCAAATGTTGTAATGAATAAAAAAGAATATGTTGAATCAAAGATGCTCTTAAAGATAGTTAAGCTTGTGGGTCTTAGTTTAGTTATGGATTAGATAGGCATGCCTAAAGGGATACAATTGCAGCTGCCATAGTTGACCCCATTTGGGTCCATTATTTGTTCCTTTATGGAATCATAGTTCGGTCCTTTTGGATCCATCGTTTGATATCTTTGGATATCCATAGTTTGATATCTTATTATATCGATTGTTTGATACCTTCGGGTGTCCATTGCTCATGTTATCCAACCATTGAACTAATATTTAGGCAAGTTATTAAAGATTAAAGATTAAGAATGTGTTCAAAATAAAGAAATACATGCACCAATTGTTTCACTTATATAATATAAACATGATTAATGGCCTATTATATTACTTTATCATAATATGTTCTGATTATAAACTATTTCAATTAAATGAAATTATTGAAATGTATACCTATGCTATTGGGTTTTTGTCAGACCATCATGATTGTAAATGCCTATTCTCCGAAATTCTTGCAAATCTATTAGCTTATATATACATATATATATGTGTACCGATAACTTTGACATAAGCCCAAGGACAATGTATGACATAATATGATGTATGATATTTGGTTTCCATGCTATGATAGAATGTGTATAATGTTATAATACAAACTGTTTGGGCTATAACGTACACAATGAGTTCATATCCTTTGGAATTTATGAAATGTATGCAGGTGATAATTAGACCTTCTCGGGTCATCATGATATGCATTGCTATTTTCTATAATTACTCATAAAGTTAGTTAGTCAATACATATAGATGTTTACTCATAATTGTGCATACCAATAACTTTGACATAAGCCAAAAATCAGAGTATAACATAATGCAATGTTATTTGACATTTAGTTTCCATGCTAATGCAATATTAAGGAATGCATGATTATAAACAAGATTTGTGAATTATTATTGTATTTTATAATTAAGATTGCATGACATATGTGAAGTAGTTATGCCTACGAAATCTCTTATAGATGTTATAAGACATATGCACTCCCTTATGGTCTGATTAAATATTGAAGGCATATCATATATAATCAATGTGATTAAATGCATATGATTGAAGATGTACTATCAATTAGCATGAGGTCGAGACCCTTAATTAATGCATTATGAGTAGCATGAATTATACTAAAGTAACTTGAAAGAGTAGGGACATTAAAAGTAAATTGAAAATTCTTCGGGAACTAGATAAGTTCATAAAATTCTCTAGATTATTATAAGAACTCTATTCATGGTTAAGTTGAAGATTTCTTTGGTATAATCATCGTGAGATTATTAATATTGTGGACTTATTCATTTTCCTTAATTATAAAGGTTGTAATGATACTATGATATTTTCTAAGATTTTATCCATAGAGTTTTGTTTCCCCACTAAGCTTTATAGCTCAACACGAGTTTGTTCTCCATGTAGGTTCTGGATAAGCTCCACCTTGGTTTAATAGCTGTTATGGCTTAACCCACATCGAAGAGAAAATCTGACAGGTTGTAGTTGTTCTTGAGGATTTCTTAGCGGGTGAAGGCCATTTACTTTATATCTCCTTAATTTGAAGTTTTATTTGGTTATATTGTGGCATGTAATTAAGGCATGTGTTATTATTATTTTTTCCTGATCTTTACTAGGTTTATATTGATTATCTTGATGATTTCGCTTATTGGTGGATTAGGGTGTTACAGTTGTGGTATTAGAGCACCCATGTTTAGTCTTTCCTGGGCATTAAGAGATTAGGAATGTATTCTTGAAAGTTTTGATGCATTGGCCTAGAGCAAATAACAATATTCAGGGTTATTGTTATTGGGATACAGACTTTAATGATGGCGATAGATGATTGACCTATGATAGATATAAATTGATATATATGGAAGCATTAGTAAGACTGTGGTTCAGAGATTGTGAGGTGATATTAAAGGAATTGCCAGTATCTCTCACCTTCTAATATTGGAAGTGTTTAAATTCTTTGATGTCCTATGACTGAAGTACATCATAAGTCCGATTACAAGTACTTCCAGATTATTTATTAAGGTAATTGAGGAAAGGATTATATAACTAAAAGAGAACTTGATTTTGGCATTGATGAGGATGTGAGATGTTAAGGATATTAAGATGCTTTATATATATTTGTTAGGATTTTTCCAAATTAGTATAGGCAAGTGAAAATGTTTTATGGTATTGGGATAGGGAAAACATGAACAATACATAAGAATACGCATTGGTATTCATTGTATACATGAAAACATTAACGCACCGCATAGCATCCCATATCATCTCATAACACATGAAAAAATTACCGCATCCTATTTTTAGCCTAGTTGAAAGGGAAAATTGATATAATGTATAACGAGCATAAAAGTATGTAGAGATCAAATATATGTACTAAGGGAATAGATGGATGAATTTGTTATGGTTATAAAATACTTATGGTTATAGTTGCTTATAGCTAAAGTGAAGTTTGGAAGATTGCTAGCATTAAGATAAGAATTACAGATTCAAATTTCGAGGATGAAATTATTTTAAGGGGGAGAGATTTAAGAGGCCCCAATCCTGGCCCTAATCAAATTATGGTAATTTAATGAGGATTATGGTTTAATAAGGTAAAATTAGATTATTTTGCATTATTAAAGTTAAGTCACAAGAAGGGTATTTTGGTAATTGTGTAAATGTGTAATACAGTATAGTTGAATTATTAAAGAAGGATGCAATTGAAGTAAATTAGAAGTTTGGAGTTAAATATTGAGAAATATAAGTTATTGAGGGTTAAAGTGTTTAAGGGCAATTTTGGAAAGAATTTGGGATATTTACCCCACTCAACCATTTAAGGCTTCTTGGAGAAGGGAGATGAGATATAGGGCATTGTAGGGAGATGAATCTTTCTCTCTCTCTCTCTCTTTCTTCTCTATCTGGATTATGGATTTCAGAAGATGATAGCTTAGGGTTTTGAGAACTAACATCTTTAAGGTAATGCTTTCCACTCTTGCAGTCCTTCTTTTCGGTTGGGTTTCATTTATGAATTTAAGGTCAAAGAAGAAATATAATTGTTATCTTCTTCTGATAGGAAGGGATAACCTTTAAGAGATGGATCGAGAATTTTGAAGGAGATGAAGCTTCAATAACAGGTACAGGAACTGCATATGAGTTGTTATAGGAATTTTTCCCTCTTTTCTTATATATGTCCTATTTGAAGAGGTTATAGGTTAAATCTAATTATTTAGATGAGTTTAGTATGATTTAAAACTTAAATGATCACTTAAGTAAGTAGTGAAGTGGGATATGGAATTAAGTCCTTGTTCTGCATAATTTGGGTTTTTGGGTTTCTTTTTAAGTTATACCTGCTGAGACCCCTTGCACTACCACACATGGTAGTTCTCCTTCCCATGTACGGCCATGCGTATTTTCTTTTCTATGAACGACCACATAAAGCCCTTGAAAATTTTTGAACAGCTGTGCATCTTTCATTTTCTTCCATGTACGGTCACTTATGCTCCTTGTCCTTCTCATGCACGGCCACTTATGGTCCCTATTCTTCTAATGCAAGGCCGATAATGGCTTTTCCCCTCTCATTACATGGCCAAGTGGCCTTTTTGTTTCATGAAATGCATGGCCACTTGTACACTCTCTTTTTAATGGTTCTTCTTCACCCCAAGCTATAAATCATTCATGAATCATGAACCCAGTATTTTATATATATAATTGGAGTGAAATATGCTAACCATAAGTAATGTGCATGATGATTATATATATATATATATATATTAAAGTGTTGGTTAGTAGGCTATATGATTTCAAATGAAATAATTGAGTTATGAAGGCTTCCTAAGGCTAAAGTCTGGAAGGACATAGTGAAAAGGTATTACTATAAGATGAGTTATTATAGGATTTTAAAAGACATGAATTTTATTATAACTGCTAGTAGATTGAATTAAGATGTGATTCACATAGAGCCATCATTATACTGTATATCACATGGTCACCAAATTTGATAATCTCTATGTATGTATATATGTATATAGTGATAATGAGAAGTACTGGAGTCTTAAAAACCTACTGAGCTGAGGTATGGGATTTAATTGAAAGTTGATTTAAGAGGGACTTGCACATTGCAATGCCAATATGAATTGTATTTCTAGAATGTGTTTTAGTGCATATCGGGTACAGAACTAAAGAGAGTAAAGGGCAAATAGTAACCTTAGAATTACGCTATTCAATGCATCCTATATAGTTAGGTTCAAGGTATATCCCCTACTAAAAGAATTGGTTTTACCCAAATTACTACACATTGATTTGTCTTTGAAATGGCATGGAAATACTACGATGGGGCCTAGTTTTATTAAAGGATGGTTGAATGTTACTTGCCTAAGTTAAAGTGATGGGATATAATATTTTATGCTTAGTCATGAAACCACAGAAGTTAAGTTATGCTTTAAGTTATAATGGAAGATAGTGACTAGGCTTGATGTAAAGAACCATGCTTGTCTATTTGCTCATGTTCTATGACATATTATGTAAATCACATGCCTGTAAGTGATGTGCTGACATTGAGATGGAGTAATCTTACATAAACTTACTTAGGGGTAAAATGTTATAAGCTGCAAAGTATAAGTAAGATGATGATGCATATATGATCATGTTAGGATATATAACTTTTCATCCATGATCTAATAGACTATAAAAGTGAACGAAGGAGTTAAATAAGAACAAGTGTTAACCTTAGTATGAAAATAACTTATTCACCTTATTATGTTAATCATAGATGTTTAAGTGATGTTCAAAGTGATTACGTAATGATATGAATAATTATGATATTGTATGGAAGCTTCTCACAGCAACAACAACAAGGTATGTCATTAATAACTGTCAATGAGTTATGTAAGTTCAATATTTTATCATTAATGTAACTACACTATGTTAAGCAGTCTAACTTAGTATGTTATCAAGTATGAGTAATAAAAGCATGTATTGCTATGATTCAAGTTGCAATTATATGTAAACATACTTATATATGTATATATTGAATTGTATATAATATTGTGAAGACTTGTAATGGCAAGAACTAAACTTTCATATTACCTTATTGGCTTCATGCATAATACCAAGGATGATTAAATAGATCAAGGAGAGTTCATCCTCTATTATGTTTGCATAATCATGCAACTACTATGGTATGCATAAATGAATGTTGATGCAAATATATGACTATATGACCAGCATCCATGTGTACTAGAGCCTAGAGCTCAATAATGATTTATGATAAGAGTAATATGCATTCACTTATGAATTGAAACTGTAAGCAAATGTTGTAATGAATAAAAAGGAATATGTTGAATAAAAGATGCTCTTAAATATGGTTAAGCCTGCGAGGTTTAGTTCAGTTGTGGATAAGATAGGCATGCCTAAAGTGATACAGTTGCAGCTGCCATAGTTAACCCCATTTGCGTCAATTGTTTGTTCCTTTATCGTACCATAGTTTGGTCCTTTTGGATCCATCATTTGATATCTTTGGATATCCATAATTTGATGTCTTATGATATCCATTGTAATATACCTTCGGGTATCCATTGCTCTCGTTATCCACCATTTGAACTAATACTTAGGCAGGCTATTAAAGATTTAAGATTAAGAATTTTTTCAAAATAAAAGAAATATATACATTGATTGTTTCACTTATATAATATAAGCATGATGAATGGCCAATTATATTACTTTTTCATAATTCCTTCGGACTATAAAGTGTTTCAATGAAATGAAATTATTGAAATGTATACCTATGATATTGGGTTTTTGTCAGACCATTATGATGTGAAATGCCTATTCTCTAAAATTCATGCAAATATGTTAGCCTACACACACACACACACATACACACACACATTTATGTGTGTGTACTGATAACTTTGACATAAGCCCAATGACAATGTTAGACATAATGCGATGTATGATATTTGGTTGCCATGCTACGATAAAATGTCTACAATTTTATAATAAGAAATGTTTGGGTTATAACATACATAATGAGTTTCATATGCTTTGGAATTTATAAAATATATGCACGTGATAATTAGACCTTCTTGGGTAATCATGATATGTAATGACACACTTTGTAATTACTTGTAAAGCTAGTTAGTCAATGCGTATAGATGTTTACATATGATTAGGCATACCAATAACTCTGACATAAGCTAAATGCCAGAGTATGACATAATGTGATGTTGTTTGACATTTAGTTGTCCTGCTAATGCAGTATCAAGGAATGCTTGATTATAAAAAAGAATTATGAATTATAATTGTATTTTATAATTAAGATTGCATGACATATGTGAAGTAGTTATGCCTGATACCATATAAAATGATATATTATTTAATGCATATTCTCTTCCATTTAGGTAGCTAAATATGTTAAATTATTTATATTTTATGTGTTTTTGCCTATTTTATATGTTTATTTGCTTTGTAGGGTAATTTGGGTGCAAAAAGGAAAAAGGATCAAACAAGTCGTGATGCAGTGCGTGACTCACAACAAGGTTCACGAGTCACACACAGGTTCACGACTCACACACTTCATGAGTCACACAAAAGTTCACGACTCACATACAGGTTCACGAGTCACACAAAACTTCAAGAGTTACACAAAACTTAACAAGTTACACACAGGTTCACGAGTCACACAAAAATTCATGACTCACGCACCAGTTCAACAAAGTGCACGACTTATGAAGATAATTACGAATCAGTAACCAAAAAGAGCAAATATAGAACGAGTAACACATAAGCTGATGGATCACGACTCGAGAAGGCCTTCATGATTCGGTACAGAAACTCGTTTCGAAATTACGCAAATTTTCAACAAGTTTTTTCTCAACCAACAAGTGTTTCCATCAGGCCTTTTCATGAAAACCTTTTTATCTTTACACCTAATCGGAAGAGGCACGATTATAGAGCTATTCTCTCTGTAAATAAGGATCTAAGATGCTGAAAAAGGAATCAAATTATTTTTTAGTTTTAGAGAAATATAGTTTTTATTTTTGATAAATATTTTTACTTAGTTTTTATTAGATGATGACAAAGGGACAAAGTTAAGAGAACAAGAGATGAGTTTATTTCCCTTGTTTATCTTTAATTCAATTATATATTTGGCTAGTTTCCTTTGTACATTATAAATATGCAGTAGTATTTATTTAAGACATGTTTATTATTATTATGAAATGAAGTATGATTTACATTCATTTGTGTGCATTGATTTGCTATATATATTTGGCCACCATATTTGGAATGTTAGTCAATTTATTCGCAATGAAAGTTGGAATTCCTTGATGGAAAAATAAATGAATGTACTGAAAGCATTGAATTCCTTTAATTTGACTTAATGAATTCACTTTGAGGGGTTAAAGAATTGGCATAGAACTTCATAATTTTTGTTTATCTCTATAATGACACGAGAGTGCTTATAAACTCTAAATGAAAACATCTTTACTGACAACGAGAGTGGCTTTAAAGAATCTTGGCTAAATTCTCCAGTCACTTTATTTATATAATTACTAGAACTT
Source organism: Excoecaria agallocha (assembly GCA_037975025.1). Taxonomy (NCBI): domain Eukaryota; kingdom Viridiplantae; phylum Streptophyta; class Magnoliopsida; order Malpighiales; family Euphorbiaceae; genus Excoecaria; species Excoecaria agallocha. The sequence continues at coordinate 856,647 of CM075823.1, read as the reverse complement.
GTTCTTAGATGAATTACTATTTAAAATTTTTAATGTATGTTCATACCATCATTTAAGTCATCTTTAATCCAATTTCATTAACATATGCAAAGTAGTTTAGATATTTATTTAAATACATAATCTACATTTTATTCGCTACCTATCCATCTACTCTTTGTGGTTTCAATGCAAAATTTACCTCGTTCCCTTTGGAATGATACCCTACTCATCCTATATGCAGTCTAGTAAGACTAAGGGTTCAAATAAATCCCCATCAATGCCTATGGTATCTCTTATAGATATTATATGACATAAGAGCTCCTTAAACTTTGATTGAATATTGATGGCATATCATATATAATAATTGTGATTAAATGCATATGATTGAAGATGTATTATCAATTACTATAAGGTCTAGACTCTTAATTATTGCATTTTGAGGAGCATGAATTATACTATAGTAACTCGAAAGAGTCGTGACATTAAAAGTAAATTTCAAATTCTTCGAGAACATGATAAATTCACGAAATGCTCTAGATTATTGTAAAAACAATATTCATGGTTAAGATTAAAGACTTCTCTGGTATAATCATCAAGAACTTCATATCATCATTTAAGTCATCTTTAATCCAATTTCATTAATATATGCAAAGTAGCTTAGATATTTATTTAAATACATAATCTACATTTTATTCGCTACCTATCCATCTACTCTTTGTGGTTTTAATACAAAATTTACCTCATTCCCATTGGAATGACACCCTAGTTATTCTATACGCAGTCTAGTGAGACTAAGGGTTCAAATAAATCCCCATCAGATTTTGATGCCATTGCTGAGGATTGAACCCGAGTCACCCGCATGACAGGCGGGAATACACACCACTATACTACAACGACAACGGAGCCATTGCCGGGGAATGGTTTAAATGAATTTTTATTGGTTAAATAAAATAGTAGATGTTTTAGGACTTTATGTTATTAGTTAGTTATTTATTTTTATGTATGAATTTTTGTTTTTCATTTTATTCCTCGAAAAAGCATCAGGATTTCTAGAATGATAATTTGGATATTATGATCTTAGACTAATGGGAATTTATTTTTGTTTTGTGCAGGGAACTTAGTAGTCTCTCCTCCACCTACATCATAATTATCACGGGAGATTTGTTTCCTTGTTCTTTATTTTACCTTTTTCTTCCTCTTTTCATTTTTTCACATTGAGGATAATGTTTGTTCTAAGTGTGGGGGAGTATGTTTGTATGTTTACATGTCTGTTTGTATTTTATGAGTTTTTGTATGTGTTTTATATGTTAGTTGCATGTGAGTTTATGTGTATTTGTCATGTGTGTATTTGTTTTTTTTTAACAAGACTTTTCAGTTAGTTTTATTATAAAGCATTGTTCACTTTTTATATCATATAGGTTGTTATCTTAAGTCATTTACTTTTTAGGCTTATTTTATTAGTCTTTCAAAGTTTCTAATATGTGTTTTAAAGTTTTCAAGTTATCTCTTTTTACTTCTTTCAACATTTAAGGTTATTTAGTCTATTTACTAACTATCCTTTAAAGTTAGGAATTGCTCATTTACTTTAAGATTTTTGGGTTTTAGTTGCCCCATGAAAACTATAGCCATAATTCTTACCCTTAGACCTTTAAATAATGGATGAGGACTAGTGGAAATAAAAAAAATAAAATAAAATAAAGCAAGATGCATATCCAAAAATTTCAATAGAGTATGGGATGGAGCGTAAAATGCACCCAATACTACATTCTCTTGCTATTTTAAAATTCCTGGGATAGAGTCTAAAAGTATACCCATGTAAAAAAAAGAAAAAATGAAGTCTAAAAATGCCATGAGATTGGATTAAGGGTATAAAGGCTTGCAAATTGTCCTAAAAGGCAACTAACAATCTTAGAACCTTAAATTTTATGATCAATGTTCTCCCTTCAGCATGTTTACTTTTGAGAGTTTATACTCTTAATGTTGGTCTTAGTAAACTTAGGTGACTTGTTAAATTTAGAATGCATGCTTTAAGATTTGATTTCCTAATATTTTGAGCGTTTAAGGTCTTTGATTTCATTTCAATCCTATCCAATATGCATAATGAACGATACTCTATAGTAAAACTTACTTAGTTTAATTTGAAATTAAATTTTCTCATTCTTTTCTCTTGGTTAAGGGCAAGCAAGGATTAAGCGTGGGGGAATTTGATACCATATAAAATGGTATATTATTTAATGCATATTCTCTTCCATTAAGGTAGCTAAATATGTTAAATTATTTATATTTTATGTGCTTTTGTCTATTTTATGTGTTTATTTGCTTTGTATGGTAGTTTGGGTGCAAAAAGGAAAAAGGATCAAACAAGTTGTGATGCAGTGCGTGACACACAACTAGGTTCACGACTCACACGCAGGTTCACGACTCACACACTTCATGAGTCACACAAAAGTTCACGACTCACACATAGGTTCACGAGTCACACAAAACTTCACGAGTCACACAAAATTTAAAGAGTCACACAAAACTTCACAAGTAACACAAAAGTTCATGACTCATGCACCAGTTTAACAAAGTTCACGACTCATGAAGATAATTACGAATCAGTAACCAAAAAGAGCAAATATAGAACGAGTAACACAGAAGCTGATGGATCACGACTCATGAAGGCCATCACGACTCGGTACATAAACTCGTTTCGAAATAACGCAAATTTTCAACATGTTTTTTCTAAACCAACAAGTATTTCCATTAGGCCTTTGCATGACAACCTTTTTATCTTTACACCTAATCGGAAGAGGCATGATTATAGAGCTATTCTTTCTATAAATAGGGATCTAAGATGCTGAGAAAGCAATCAAATTAGTTTTTAGTTTTAGAGAAATACATTTTTTATTTTGGATAAATATTTTCACTTAGTTTTTATTAGATGATGACAAAGGAACAAAGTCAAGAGAACAAGAGATGAGTTTATTTCCCTTGTTTATCTTTCATTCAATTATATATTTGGCTAGTTTCCTTTGTACATTATAAATATGCAGTAGTATTTATTTAAGACATGTTTATTATTGTTATGAATGAAGTATGATTTACATTCATTTGTGTGCATTGATTTGCTATGTATATTTGGCCACCACATTTGGCATGTTAGTCAATTTATTCGCAATGAGAGTTGGAATTCCTTGATGGAAAAATAAATGAATGTACTGAAAGCATTGAATTCCTTTAATTTGACTTAATGAATTCACTTTGAGGGGTCAAAGAATTGGCATAGAGCTTCATAATTTTTGTTTATCTCTATAATGACACAAGAGTGCTTATAGACTCTAAGCTAAAACATCTTTACTGACAATGAGAGTGGCTTTAAAGAATCTTGGCTAAATTCTCCAGTCACTTTATTTATACAATTACTAAAACTTGTTCTTAGATGAATTACTATTTCAAATTTCTAATGTATGTTCATACCATCATTTAAGTCATCTTTAATCCAATTTCATTAACATATGCAAAGTAGTTTAGATATTTATTTAAATACATAATCTGCATTTTATTCGCTACCTATCCATCTACTCTTTGTGGTTTCAATGCAAAATTTAACCCCGTTCCCTTTGGAATGATACCCTACTCATCCTATATGCAGTCTAGTCAGACTAAGGGTTCAAATAAATCCCCATCAATGCCTATGGTATCTCTTATAGATATTATATGACATATGCGCTCCTTATGCTTTGATTGAATATTGAAGGCATATCATATATAATAATTGTGATTAAATGCATATGATTAAAGATGTATTATCAATTACTATAAGGTCTAGACTCTTAATTAATGCATTTTGAGGAGCATGAATTATACTATAGTAACTCGAAAGAGTCGTGACATTAAAAGTAAATTTCAAATTCTTCGAGAACTTGATAAGTTCACGAAATGCTCTAGATTATTGTAAGAACAATATTCATGGTTAAGATTAAAGACTTCTCTAGTATAGTCATCGAGAACTTCATAACATCGTTTAAGTCATCTTTAATCCAATTTCATTAATATATGCAAAGTAGTTTAGATATTTATTTAAATACATAATCTACATTTTATTCGCTACCTATCCATCTACTCTTTGTGGTTTCAATACAAAATTTACCTCGTTCCCTTTGGAATGACACCCTACTTATCCTATACATAGTCTAGTGAGACTAAGGGTTCAAATAAATCCCCATCAGTTTTTGACGCCATTGCCGAGGATAGAACCCGAGTCACCCGCATGATAGGCGGGATTACTCACCACTATACTACAACAACAACTGAACCATTAGATTTTGGCGCCATTGTCGGGGAATGGTTTAAATGAATTTTTATATATTAAATAAAATAGTAGATGTTTTAGGACTGTATGTTATTTGTTAGTTATTTATTTTTATGTATGAATTTTTATTTTTCATTTTATTCCTCAAAAAAGCATCAGGATTTCTAGAATGATAATTTGGATATTATGATCTTAGACTAACTGGAATTTATTTTGGTTTTGTGCAGGGAACTTAGTAGTCACTCCTCCACCTACATCATAATTATCAAGGGAGATTTCTTTCATTGTTCTTTATTTTGCCTTTTTCTTCCTCTTTTCATTTTTTCACATTGAGGATAATGTTTGTTCTAAGTGTGGGGGAGTATGTTTGTATGTTTACATGTCTGTTTGTATTTTATGAGTTTTTGTATGTGTTTTATATGTTAGTTGCATGTGAGTTTATGTGTATTTGTCATTTGTGTATTTGTTTTTTTTTTAACTAGACTTTTCAGTTAGTTTTATTATAAAGCATTGTTCACTTTTTATATCATATAGGTTGTTATCTTAAGTCATTGACCTTTTAGGCTTATTTTATTAGTCTTTCAAAGTTTTTAATATGTGTTTTAAATTTTTCAAGTTATCTCTTTTTACTTCTTTCAACTTTTTAGGTTATTTAGTCTATTTATTAACTATCCTTTAAAGTTAGGAATTGCATATTTAGTTTAAGATTTTTGGGTTTTAGTTGCCTCATGGAAACTATAGCCATAATTCTTACCCTTAGACCTTTCAATAATGGATGAGGAATAGTGGAAATAAATAAAATAAAATAAAATAAAGCATGATGCATATCCAAAAATTTCAATAGAGTATGGGATGGAGCGTAAAATGCACCCAATACTACATTCTCTTGCTATTTTAAAATTCATGGGATAAAGTCTAAAAGTATACCGATGTAAAAAAAAAAAAAGAAAAAATGAAGTCTAGAAATGCCATGAGATTGGATTAAGGGTATAAGTGCTTGCAAATTGTCCTAAAAGGCAACTAACAATCTTAGAACCTTAAATTTTATGATCAATGTTCTCCCTTCAGCATGTTTACTTTTGAGACTTTATACTCTTAATGTTGGACTTAGTAAACTTAGGTGACTTGTTAAATTTAGAATGCATGCTTTAAGATTTGATTTCTTGATATTTTGAGCGTTTAAGGTCTTTGATTTCATTTCAATCCTATCCAATATGCATAATGAACTATACTCTATTGTACAACTTACTTAGTTTAATTTGAAATTAAATTTTCTTATTCTTTTCTCTTGCTTAAGGGCAAGTAAGGTTTAAGCATGGGGGAATTTGATACCATATAAAATGGTATATTATTTAATGCATATTCTCTTCCATTTAGGTAGCTAAATATGTTAAATTATTTATATTTTATGAGTTTTTGTCTATTTTATGTGTTTATTTGCCTTGTAGGCTAGTTTGGGTGCAAAAAGGAAAAAGGATCAAACAAGTAATGATGCAGTGCGTGACTCACAACTAGGTTCATGACTCACACGTAGGTTCATGACTCACACACTTCATGAGTCACACAACAGTTCACGATTCACACACAGGTTCACGAGTCACACAAAACTTCACGAGTCACACAAAACTTCACGAGTCACACACAAGTTAAAGAGTCACACAAAACTTCACGAGTCACACAAAAGATCATGACTCACGCACCAGTTCAACAAAGTTCATGACTCATGAAGATAATTACGAATCAGTAACCAAAAAGAGCAAATATAAGACGAGTAACACAGAAGCTGATGGATCACGACTCGTGAAGGCCTTCACGACTCGGTACAGAAACTAGTTTCAAAATTACGCAAATTTTCAACACGTTTTTTCTCAACCAACAAGTGTTTCCATCAGGCCTTTGCATGAAAACCTTTTTATCTTTACACCTAATTGGAAGAGTCACGATTATAGAACTATTCTCTATATAAATAGGGATCTAAGATGCTGAAAAAGGAATCAAATTTGTTTTTAGTTTTGGAGAAATACAGTTTTTATTTTGGATAATTATTTTTACTTAGTTTTTATTAGATGATGACAAAGGGACAAAGTCAAGAGAACAAGAGATGAGTTTATTTCCCTTGTTTATCTTTCATTCAATTATATATTTGGCTAGTTTCCTTTGTACATTATAAATATGCAGTAGTATTTATTTAAGACATGTTTATTATTATTATGAATGAAGTATGATTTACATTCATTTGTGTGCATTGATTTGCTATGTATATTTGGCCACCGTATTTGCCATGTTAGTCAATTTATTCGCAATGAGAGTTGGAATTCCTTGATGGAAAAATAAATGAATGTACTTAAAGTATTGAATTCCTTTAATTTGACTTAATGAATTCACTTTGAGGGGTTAAAGAATTGGCATAGAGCTTCATAATTTTTGTTTATATCTATAATGACACGAGAGTTCTTATAGACTCTAAATTAAAACATCTTTACTAACAACAAGAGTGGCTTTAAAGAATCTTGGCTAAATTCTCCAGTCACTTTATTTATACAATTACTAGAACTTGTTCTTAGATGAATTACTATTTCAAATTTCTAATGTATGTTCATACCATCATTTAAGTCATCTTTAATCCAATTTCATTAACATATGCAAAGTAGTTTAGATATTTATTTAAATACATAATCTACATTTTATTCGCTACCTATCCATCTACTCTTTGTGGTTTCAATGCAAAATTTAACCCCGTTCCTTTTGGAATGATACCCTACTCATCCTATATGCAGTCTAGTGAGACTAAGGGTTCAAATAAATCCCCATCAATGCCTATGGTATCTCTTATAGATATTATATGACATATGCACTCCTTATGCTTTGATTGAATATTGAAGGCATATCATATATAATAATTGTGATTAAATGCATATGATTAAAGATGTATTATCAATTACTATAAGGTCTAGACTCTTAATTAATGCATTTTGAGGAGCATGAATTATACTATAGTAACTCGAAAGAGTCGTGACATTAAAAGCAAATTTCAAATTCTTCGAGAACTTGATAAGTTCACGAAATGCTCTAGATTATTGTAAGAACAATATTCATGATTAAGATTAAAGACTTCTCTGGTATAGTCATCGAGAACTTCATACCATCATTTAAGTCATCTTTAATCCAATTTCATTAATATATTCAAAGTAGTTTAGATATTTATTTAAATACATAATCTACATTTTATTCGCTTCCTATCCATCTACTCTTTGTGGTTTTAATCAAAAATTTACCTCGTTCCCTTTGGAATGACACCCTACTTATCCTATACGTAGTCTAGTGAGACTAATGGTTCAAATAAATCCCCATCAGATTTTGATGCCATTACCGAGGATCAAACCCGAGTCACCCGCATGACAGGCGGGATTACTCACCACTATACTACAACGACAACGGAACCATTAGATTTTTGCGCCATTGCCGGGGAATGGTTTAAATGAATTTTTATATATTAAATAAAATAGTAGATGTTTTAGGACTGTATGTTATTTGTTATTTATTTATTTTTATGTATGAACTTTTATTTTTCATTTTATTCCTCGAAAAAGCATCAGGATTTCTTGAATGATAATTTGGATATTATGATCTTAGACTAACTGGAATTTATTTTGGTTTTATGCAGGGAACTTAGTAGTCTCTCCTCCACCTACATCATAATTATCAAGGGAGATTTCTTTCCTTGTTCTTTATTTTTCCTTTTTCTTCCTCTTTTCATTTTTTCACATTGAGGATAACGTTTGTTCTAAGTGTGGGGGAGTATGTTTTTATGTTTACATGTCTGTTTGTATTTTATGAGTTTTTGAATGTGTTTTATATGTTAGTTGCATGTGAGTTTATGTGTATTTGTCATGTGTGTATTTGTTTTTTTTAACTAGACTTTTCAGTTAGTTTTATTATAAAGCATTGTTCACTTTTTAAATCATATAGGTTGTTATCTTAAGTCATTTACCTTTTGGGCTTATTTTATTAGTCTTTCAAAGCTTTTAATATGTGTTTTAAATTTTCAAGTTATCTCTTTTTACTTCTTTCAACATTTTAGATTATTTAGTCTATTTACTAACTATCCTTTAAAGTTAGGAATTGCATATTTAGTTTAAGATTTTTGGGTTTTAGTTGCCTCATTGAAGCTATAGCCATAATTCTTACCCTTAGACCTTTCAATAATGGATGAGGACTAGTGGAAATAAATAAAATAAAATAAAATAAAGCAAGATGCATATCCAAAAATTTCAATAGAGTATGGGATGGAGCGTAAAATGCACCTAATACTACATTCTCTTGCTATTTTAAAATTCATGGGATAGAGTCTAAAAGTATACTCCATTCCCTTTGGAATGATACCCTACTCATCCTATATGCAGTCTAGTGACACTAAGGGTTCAAATAAATCCCCATCAATGCCTATGGAATCTCTTATAGATATTATATGACATATGCGCTCCTTATGCTTTGATTGAATATTGAAGGCATATCATATATAATCAATGTGATTAAATGCATATTATTGAAGATGTACTATCAATTACTATAAGGTCTAGACTCTTAATTAATGCATTTTGAGGAGCATGAATTATACTATAGTAACTGGAAAGAGTCGTGACATTAAAACTAAATTTCAAATTCTTTGAGAACTTGATAAGTTCACGAAATGCTCTAGATTATTGTAAGAACAATGTTCATGGTTAAGATTAAAGACTTCTCTGGTATAATCATCGTGAGATTATTAATATTACAGACTTTCATATTTTCCTTAATTATAAAAGTTGTAATGATACTATGATATTTTGTAAGAGTTTCTCCATAGAGTTTTGTTTTCAAACTAAGCTTTATAGCTTAGCATGGGTTTGTTATCCATGTAGGTTTTGGATAAGATCCACTTTGGTTTGATAACTGCTGTGGCTCAACCCATATTAAAGAGAAGATATAACAGGTTGTAGTTGTCCTTGAGGATTTCTTAGTGGAGTGAAGGCCATTTACTTTATGCCTCCTTAATTTGGAGTTTGAATTGGTTATATTGTGGCATGTAATTAAGGCCTATTTTATTTTTATTATTGCTAAATACCTCGAGTCCCACTAATAGAGCAAAAAAGAGCCAGAATAACTCCTCCTAATTACTACATCATCAAAGATGAGGAAAAGGATGAGCTAGTAGTGGTAATGAAGAATTAGAGTCCTAGGACAAAGGATACAACCCTAAAGAAATTTAGGAGAAAATAAAGGCAATGGCCTGCCTATTCTCATTTGGTAAGGGAATCAACCCAAGTGAAGGGATTTAGATGGGGAGGAGTTGCTGGCATAAAGGTTTAAGATGCCTAACCTTCTTAAATGTGATGGTATATCAGACCTTTTTTCACATGTAAAGCAATATAACCTTCTTATAAAGGGAACTACGCTGGCTAAAAAGCAAAAAGTAGAGTTTTTTTGCTTGAGTTTGGTAATGGTAGCTATTGATTTGTATCATGGATTGGATCGATAAACCAAAGAAGATTTCAACCTTCTAATTGAGGAGTTCATAAAGTAATATGACTATAATATCTGCATGTAGGTCACATTAAAAGATTTGGAGCCACTTTAGCAGAAATATGGTGAGTTTTTCCATGAATACTTGACTCAATAGAGAAATTAGGTTATAGAGATAAAGAAAAACCTAAGACTACTGATCAAATAAGACTGTTCATAAGTAATAGTAACCCCTACCTAAAGGATGGGCCAAAAAATGAAAAAGCACAAAGATTGGGAATCTCTCAAGGACATCACCATTGAAACTGATAGACAATACCTGGTAAAGAAAGTGAGTTATCAAAACCATGGTGGGCACAATCGCAATGGCAATGGTACCTATGGAATTGGGGAGGAGTTAGCTACTGAAGAGGCTTAAATTCAATATTCCAATCAAGACAAGAATTTGTCTTAGGTCTTTAAGTGGCTAGTTAAAGAAAGGAAAGTTACATCTTTCACCATATAAATTGGTTAGAGATTATGGAAACTAGGTTATAAGTAAGATCAATTCTGCACTTTTCACTAGCACACTGGTCATTTGACAGATGAGTGTTGAATTTTAAGGAATCAAATACAAGATCTTATCGACAAAAAATAGATCGTCGACCTAAAAAAATAATAAAAATAATAAAGCTACAATGGTACACTAGTGTTACCTCTAGGTTCTATAAGATTTAGGGAGTCCAGAATTATGAAAACCTTTAAAATAAAAGTTATTTTTTATGTAACAAACAATATTTTAAACTTGGTATTTCTTTGAATATTTTAATTAATTTATTTTTTTTTATGTTTGTAGTATCTTGATTATTTGCATCATGCATGGCATTTCTAAGACATTAATTCATTAAACATAATTTTCTATTTAATCTTAAGGAAAATGACATCTTAATTGCTTTCATTGCGAATCTAAGGTGATAATTAATAGAATAAAACTGAAGAAAAAATGGAAAGAAAGCGAAAAGTTAGCTAAATCAAGAAAAAAATTAATCACAATATAAGACTGATGCACTATACTAAATGAGGTGTGACCCAAAAAGCTTATCTAACTTCCAATAACAAGGGAAAGGATTATTCCAAGTTCATCCTCCATATATCGAAGACAAGTTCTCTAACATGCATAGGGAAGAGGTGTTCCAATTTCTTTTTACAATCCTAAGAAAACATCCCTTTCATAAGATAAAGAATAGTTCCTGAGGTTGTTATAAACCCATAAAATTTTTCTTTACATCAAACTCTAAGGCAACTTAGGGAAAAGGAGTTACTTTGTTATGGCTCGTTGAAATATGCCACTTCCTTCTCCACTCTATCAGTTAAACTAATTACAAAGTAGCTTTATAGGGATGGACTTTCCTGATTAGGAAATGAGAGCATTAACATCATCTTTTTTAAGTCTAGCATTCAACCAACTACTAATCCAACAGATACTGCCGGGTGGCTAGAAAATTGAAGGCCCCTATTACCATGTCTACAAATTTGTGTCCATACTACTTCATATGCAAGTCTATGGATGAGATAGTGCAAGTTAATATAACTTATGGTGCCAAGCTATTATGCCATCAAACTAAATAAGGTTCCAAGGCAAAGACTAACAAAAAAGAATAAAAAAAATAAGACAAAGAAAGATGAAGAAGAAGAAGAGAGAAGAAAGAAAGCCCATATGTTGAAAACCCAAAAAGGTAGCCTTGATGAATTTAGGCACCTCACTAGTGTGAACCAAAAAAGGCACCCTAGAAAAAATTAGGGGGTTTAGAGAAAATATTCAATCAAGAAAACCTGAAAAGAGCTAATTAATAATAGGGTCGAATACACATAATATGTCCCCTCCAATATTGAATAATCTTATGTTTTTGCATTACACGTCTAATTTTTCCTATTATTGTTGCTATGAGATGCCTGTAAATAAAGGCACATGTATAAGTTGAGCATAAAAATGTGGTTAACCTTCTTACGAGTGACAACCTAACCTTTCTATGGGTGAAAACCAAATTTTCCTACAAGTGAAAACCAAACCTTCCCACGGGTGAAATCCAAACCTTCTTACGGGTGAAACCAAGACTTTTTTACAAGTCTAAACTAGACTTTCCTATAGGTCACAAAATGAGACTTTCTTATGAGTCAATCAAAATTTCTTACGAGTCATAACCAAACTTTCCTATGGTTCATAACCAGATTTTTTTACAAGTTGGAAACTAACCAGTCACGAGAGATTCGCTACCTCAAGCATGTATCTCTTATCTTTTTACTCTTAATTTTTGCTTACTTAGGCCTTATGAAGTAAGTTCCAAAAAATTGGGGCAATTATAGACTCTTAGTTCGATGGCAGCCCAGATCAGAGCTACCCTAATGAATAAAAATTCATATTTCAAATGGAAAGCAAAAACTTCAAGTTTCATCTATGGTTTTCACACTTTTATATTTTTTTATATTTTTTAACCTTATATTTTTGGGGTATGAAAAAATTTGAAAATTTATGCATGTTGGACTTTTTTAGTGATAGACAGCCATCTTTCGTGGAGGGATAGTCATCTATGGTCATTTTTGTTCCTAGTCACCCTTTGGTAGACAATAACAGGTTATTAGGTCAAAGTATTTCTTAGATGCCCAACAATCACTCATAGACACCTATCTGTAGGGATTTTGCAATAAATTGTACATTTACTAGCCTAAAAAATACACTTCTAAAGGGTTGCATTCTGATAGATTGCTAAGAGATTTTTTAGGAGTAGATTTTAAGGAATTAGAGTTTGAATTATCTTCAAATTCTCTTTAATATAAAAACCTAAAACCCTAGTTTTGAAAGGGGGTTGATACTTTAAATTGGAAGAGTATGTATGTTTTTTTAGAATAGAAAACTAATTTCTATCTCTCAAGAGCACAAAATGCTCCTTCACATATTACTATCAACAAACAAACACATAGCACACTTTTTTATGTCAAAATCAATGGATTGATACTTGTAGTGCAAGCTTTCCAGAGATGTATTATAGAAGTCTTTAGGGTAATATTCTAGGCATCCTCTCTTTCCCTCTTTTTCTTATAAAATAAATATGCATATTTATTTCGAGCTTGTTTAATGTTTATGCCATGTTTTACTATTATTGGATTTCATTTTCAATGCCTTTGTAACTTTCACAGTGCCATAAATATAATCTGGATGCAAAAAAATATATATAATGGCATGAATAGGCTTTTAATCCTTCATTGATGCACGTTTGGTTATCCTAAAAAAATTCTACATCTTGTGTTATCTACTATCGCAATCTGATTTCATTTTATTACACTATAAAAAAATTGTAAATTCATGATGGCATTTTTCATCGCTAATTGACCATTTTTCGTTACGAATCACTTTTAGCAACGAGATGACTAAATGTCATGAAAAAACCTATCATGAAATTATTAGTGATGGAAACCAAAAATAATAGCTAAAGCTAGCGATAGGAAAAAGAGTCACAAAAAGGATAAAACCATTGCTAAATGCATTTCAAATTTAGTCGTCGAAAATATAATATTAATAATTAGGGATAAAATTTTGTGTCGCTTGGCCGTTGCTAATACAGATTGTGTCAATGGTGAAAATTTTGTCTCTAATAGTTACCATCCCAAAAAATTAGCTATAAGGACCCAATCATGGCCCTATCAGGATTATAGTTAATTAATCAGGATTAAGGTTTAATAAGGCAAAATTTTATTATTTGGTATTATTAAAGTTAAGTCACATGAAGGGTATATTGATAATTATGCAAATGTGTATTGGAGTGTAGCTAAAATAGTAAGGGAGGATGCAATTGAATTAAATAAGAAGTTTCGGGTTAAATGTTAAGAAAATGAGTTTTTAGGGGTTAAAAGGCATAAGGAAATTTTGGGAATTTCTCCTTGTGAGATATTTATCCCACTCAAGCATTTGGGGATTGGAGGATCGACATTTGGGAGAGTTCTCTCTCTCTACCTCTCTCTCTCTAGTTATGGGTTGAAGAAGAGCAACTAAGGTTTTGATGCTGACTTTATGAAGAAGAAGAGAGGAACCATGAGTAGTAGAGTTAGAGCTTGAGGATTGAAGGAGATGAGCTTGATTTAAGGTACGGGAGTTATATTTTTTGGAACGGTTACTGTATATGTTTTTCAATTCTTGTTGTATGTGTTTCCTTAGCAAGATTAAGGGTTTAATCTAATATATTTTGATGATTATAACATGATTAAGCAACTTAAATGATATTACAAGTGTGTAGGAAAGTGAGATTTAGGGTTTAATTTCATGTCTACATAATCGGGATTTAGGGTTTTTTTTTCTTTTCTTCCCATGCATGGCCACTCACTAATTTCTTCTTGTTCACGCGTGGCCACTCACCATTTTATTCTTGAGAACACATGGCAATGCCTTGAACTGCCTTTGAGGATGCATGGCCATGTGATGATGTTTTTCTTCTTCTCACACACGGCCACGGATGTTTTTCTTCTTCCCTATGCGTGACCATGTGTGGTCTCCTTCTTCCCCATGCACGGCCACGTGATGTACTCTTCTTCTCCCACCTATGGCCACTTTATGCTTTTCTCCTTCTTACCCACGACCACATAATACTCTTTTCCTCTCACATATGGCCATGTGTGCGGTTTCCTCCTGGAAACCCACGGTCACTCATACCTTTATTCATGGGGAATGCATAGCCAAGTGATGTTTCTCTTCTCATTACACACGGCCGCTCACTCTCTTTCTTGGAAATGCACAATCGATTACCCTTATCCTTGCTATACACAGCCAAGCATAACTTATTATTTTTCTTATTGCATGGCCATATGTGCTTCTTGTACACAAACTCCTAAACAATAATCACCCATAATCATAAATTTGGTGATATCTAATGTTATTAAAAGAGTTACCTATGCAGGATGAATAAAGTTAGTCATAAATGTAAAGATGATGATTGCTCACTAAGTAATGCTTAATATGTAAGTTAAATGCCGATGGATTAATAGATTATGAAAGCTGATATTCCACATTAAAGTCTATAGAGATATAATTTAGAAAAGTAGGACCATAAGATGAAGTATTATCGAAAGTTAGATGAAATGAAGGTTCTGGTAAGAGAAAGTAAACTGAACTAAGTTGTAAGTAATCTAAGCCACCAAAATGCTATATTAGAGTGGTCCATAAATGGAAGAACCTCTATGCATGTATATAAAGAATTTAGAATTAAAATAATTCAACCACTATACTATAGTATGGGGTACCCTTGAGAACTAATTTTTAAAGGGGCTTCTATGAGGTATTGCTTATACGAATTAAGTTGCTAGAATAGGGTTTGGAGCATGATAAGAATATAACTAAGGATAATAGGATGTAACCTAATAACTCTAAATTGTATATGTTGTTTAATGTATCCTATGAAATTGGTATCGGTGAGAACTCAAATAAAGCAACTGGCTTTGTCCCAGTACTATATATATATATATATATATATATATATATATATATATATATATATATATATATATATATATATACATACCAATGTTTTTTTATGATGGCAAGAAATTACCATATTATGATCTAGTAACATTAAGAAGATAGTTATAATTTGCTTGACTAAATTAAAAGAGATGGAATATTTATTGGCACTCAAAGATGTAACTATAGAAGTTGATTATGATTTAAGGCATACCGAGAATTAATGATTAGCCTTGATATAACAAAACATAATTACTTTTTTGCCCTATACCTTATGGGGGTAAGCACGGGATGAAATAATCTTACATAACTTACCAGGGTATAATACGTTATATGATGAAATAGTATTGGTAAGATGAATAAAACAAGTATAAACTGGTTAGGAGAGATGACCTGTTGTTCATGATCTAATAGACTATAAAAGTGAACTAAAGATTTAATTAAAAACAAGTATTGACTTTAAGAAGGAAATAACTGTTCATCTTATTATACTGACCCTAAGATGTTTAGATGTTATTCAAGTAATTAAGTACCGATATGACTATTTAATATATTATATTGATGTTTTTCACGTCAAACGACAACAAGGTATGTCACTGAGAACCATCCATGAGTCTTATAAGCTACATTGTACTGTTGACATGAATGTGCTAACATGAGTAGCTGGATTCAATATGTGAACGAATATGAGAAATAAAAGAACGAATTGCCATGATTCAAGATGCATTTATGTATATGAACATATGTGTACAGGGACATGCATATGATTTTAATAATGTTTTAGTAGCAAGATCTGCACATTCATATTGCTTCATTAAAATCAGGCTTAATGCTAACTATGAATAAATGCTAATGAAATCATGAGACTACATGATCTGCACCCGTGTGTAATGGAGCCTATAACTCAATAATGATGCATGATAAGAATGATATGCATTCGTTATGAATTGTGGCTTAAAGCCAAATAGTATATTAAGTAACGAAGAATATGATGACTCAATGATGATTATAATGGGATAAGCCTGCGAGTCTTAGTTCAACTGTGGATTAGATAGGCATGCCTAGAGGGATACAGTCACAACTGCCATAGTTGACCCCGTTTGGGTCTTGTTCCTTAATGGAACCATCGTTTGACCCCGTTTGGGTCCATAGTTTGTTCCTTGCTGGAACCATTTGTTGGAATTTAACGGTTACATACATCACATACATGAGCGGAATGTTAAATTTTTTTAACCATTAGATCTGATCTTGCCATGAATACACAATATAACTATATGAGAATAAGAAAAATCACCTTTGATTTTTGTTGAACAGTTGATTTTACTTCGCACCGGGTTGTCGCAAACCACAGTGTCCAAAATCGAACACCTCCAATGAGTAATCCACACTAGAGAGGGGTAAATTAAACCAACAAATTGGTGTTCAACTAGGGCTGGCCGAAATTCCAAGAAGCTAGCTTGGAATTGGCGCAAAAAGGAGAGAGAGAATAGAGAAAAAGACTTTCTTTTTGTTTTAATCACTTAACCCTAATTCCTCATTAGTTGGCCTTTTATAGTTAGGTTAAAATTCCAACTCCTTAATGAGATTGGGCTCTTTAAAATTGCTGGAGAATTATTAATTTGGCCTTTGGAATTAATTATAATCATTTGGGCTTAATTAAATCCAATTTAAACCTTTTCATAAAAGACTATGCACAAAACCCACAAACTAGGCCCTTTGTGCAACTAATTGGATTTAAATACCCAAATAGATTCCAAATCCAACCAAAATAAATATGTGAGTTCCATAACACTTATGTAACATATATAAGTTAATTTGGTCCAAGAAAAATCCCTCTAAGCCCTTCTATATGGAGTTGGCGTGTGGCCCTCTTCTTGAGGGCTTCCTCCAACTTCTTCATTCCTTTGGCCCTTTATAATTTCTCCAATGGACCTATTAATTATTATATCAGTCCTATAACACTTATAGTAGTCTTATGACACTTATAAGATAATAATTAATCATAAAATACATTATTTCAATTAGGTCCAATTTTGCAGAACATTTCTCAAAAGTTCCACGGACAATTTTATTTGATCATAATTAATCAAACTCTTTAATTAATTATTATCATATTTACTTCTATACCTTCATAATAATATCAAATATTATTATCCTTGTCATTTTACCATTTTACCCTTTTCTCTATATGTGTGTGACCTATTGGGTTCCTGTCCATGTTGGCAGTATAATATGTAATTGTGAGTTCTATTCAAAACTCACATGATTTAAACTCCTTTAAATCATTTTATCAATCTCTATTGATATTTTGATACATCATTATACAAGTCATGATTGGCCTCTAGCTAGGCATCATGACTACCCAAATGTCAGGAAAGTCATGTGGTTTGACTGTACCCTTCCATAGAAACAGTTACCGTGCAATTACTCCTTTCACCACACTTATCTCAATTAGATTCTGAGTATAGAATTCTGTCAACTCATATAAATCTAATTATGTATGCTCTATTAATTTAACCATTGTTCCTAAAATGCCCTTCATGGATATCCATCCATCTCGGCATATTACTACTATGGCCAGAGATTCTCTAAACAAGGCAATTATAGAATCATGCGAGATAACGTCCCTTGTTAAATCTGGGATGGTGAATCCTTTGTCAATCACTCAACTATCTTCAAGTAGGTTATGATATACCCAATCTCCTAACTATGTTCACTCCCAGTTGGAAGTAATCAGTTATGGAGTCAAAGTATACAACTTGCTACTTAAGATAACTTTGGTGATCTCAAGTCTAAGGATACTTGCACAACCGCTATGAAGAGATTCCTCACTGACATAGATTTAATATCCATGTGAGGATTCTCTATGCAGGTCTCCAATGAACTTGTTCTTCTAACAAGCATCCACATGTTAGCTTTGATTATCTTCCATAATCACAGTTATGAGAACCACTGCTTGAACCATTCAAGAAGCATAACATGTGCTAGTCTGTCCAAATTAACAATGTCCTATCTTGTTAATTCTATGACTAGGGATATTTAGATATTAACACATTTGCATGCAATAGACATCTCACATCATGAACACTTTCATGATTGCCTTTGCACTATGTTTATAATATCTCGGACTTCATTTATTAATTTAAGATTTACAAACTCATGTATTTAAACACAGTATTAATAAATGAATGATGCCTTTTATTAAGAATATAAATTTCATACATATGAAAAACATCCCTATTACATAGGCTCTAGGGCATACTCTCTAACAATCTCCCACTTGCACTAGAGCCAATCACTCATATGTCTCAGATCCATGCTATTTATATGGTGATCATGCTTAATCTGGGAAAGTGCTTTAGTGAGGGGATCCGCCACATTGTCATCTGTAGGAACCCTTTCTATTTTCACATCATTTCTAGCTACTATTTCCCTTATGAGATGGTAGCGTCTGAGAACATGCTTGGATCGCTGATGAGACCGTGGTTCCTTTGCTTGCGCAATGGCTCCATTGTTGTCACAATATAAAGGAATCGGATCAACAATGCTAGGCACCACTCCTAGTTCGGTTATGAACTTTTTGATCTAGACTGCTTCTTTGGCTGCTTCTGAAGCAGCAATGTACTCAACTTCCATCGTGGAATCAGCAGTTGTTTCTTGTTTAGAAATTTTCCAACTAACTGCTCCTCCTCCCATTATGAACACAAAACCAGACTGTGATTTACAGTCATCTTTGTCAGATTGGAAGCTGGCATCTGTATATCCATTTACTTCCAAACTTCCCACTCCATATACCAAGAATACATCCTTAGTCCTTCTCAAGTACTTAAGGATATTCTTGACAGCTGCCCAGTGTTCCTCTCCAAAATTGGATTGGAATCTGCTTGTGACACTCAAAGCAAATGCTACATCTGGACGTGTACATAACATAGCATACATGATAGAACCAATTGCAGATGCATATGGTATTCTATTTATGCTCTCTCTATCCTCTAGTGTCTGCGGACATATAGACTTAGAAAGGTGTTTCCCATGCACCATGGGTATAAACCCTTTCTTAGAGAGATCCATATTAAACCTCTTCAATACTTTATCTATATATGTACTCTGAGAAAGACCTAGCAACCTATTGGATCTATCTCTATAGATCCTTATTCCTAGAATATAGGATGCTTCTCCAAGGTCTTTCATGGAGAATTGCTTAGATAACCAAATTTTAACTGATTGGAGAAGAGAAATGTCATTTCCCATGATCAATATGTCATCTACATATAGAACTAGGAAGACAATTGCACTCCCACTGACCCTTTTATATACACAAGGTTCATCTTCATTTTGTGAGAAACCAAACTCTTTGATTGTCTCATTGAATCGTATGTTCCAGCTCCTAGAGGCTTGCTTCATTCCATAAATGGATCTTTGAAGCTTGCATACCTTTTCGCCATTTCCTGATGTGAATCCTTCTGGTTGTGTCATATACACATCCTCAGTAAGATTTTCATTAAGGAAAGCTATCTTCACATCCATTTGCCAAATCTCATAATCATAATGAGCTGCAATGGCTAAAAGTATTCTTATAGACTTAAGCATCGCAACAGGAGAAAAAGTTTCGTCATAGTCAATACCTTCTTTTTGATGATAACCTTTTGCTACTAAGCGAGCTATATAGGCAACTACATTACCTTCCATGTTGGTCTTCTTTTTGAAGACCCATTTGCACCCTATGGGTTTTATCCCTTCAGGTGGTTGAGTTAAAGTCCATACTTTGTTCTCATACATGGAGTCCATTTCAGATTGCATAGCCTTAAGCCATAAATCACGTTCTGAACTGTTCAAAACTTCTTGATAGCTAGTAGGCTCATTGTCCTCTACTACAGTTATGCGTCTATCCGAATCTATGTGAAATCCATATTTCACAGGGATAGAGCACATCCTAGTAGACCTTCTAGGATTCTGTGTATAATCAGGTTCAACTGCAATCTCATCTTTATGAAATTTAGTTTCGGGTTCAATCGGTTGATCTACTTCTATTTGTGGGTCCTGAACTTCACCAAGTTCAATTTTACTCCCACTGTCTTCTCGTAGGAGAAACTCTTTTTCCAAGAAGATAGCATGCCTTGAAACAAACACCTTTTGTTCTAAGGGATGATAGAAATAATATCCAAACGTTTCTTTAGGATTTCCTACAAATAAACATTTGTCAGATTTAACATCTAGTTTGTCTGACATTGTCCTCTTCACATGAGCAGGACAACCCCATACCTTTATATGAGAAAGCGTGGGTTTCTTGTTATTCCACATCTCATATGGAGTAACATCAACCGATTTACTAGGAACTCTATTTAACACATAAACAGCATTTTCTAGTGCATATCCCCAAAAGGACTTAGGCAAGTCCGCTCGGCTCATCATTGATCGAACCATATCTAATAGTGTTTGATTCCTCCTTTCAGATACACCATTGTGTTGTGGTGTATATGGAGGTGTCCATTGAGATAAAATCCCATTATCTCTTAGATAATCCTGAAACTCTTGACTTAAGTATTCTCCACCTCGATCTGATCTAAGTGTTTTAATACTTTTGCCAAGTTGTTTCTCTACTTCATTTCTGAACTCTTTGAACTTTTCAAATGCTTCAGACTTATATTTCATTAGATAGATATATCCAAACCTGGAATAATCATCTATGAAAGTAATGAAGTAGGAGTAACCTCCTCTAGCATGTGTAGTCATTGGACAACATACATCTGAATGTATTAAGTCCAAAACCATTTTAGCTCGTTCTCCTTTACTAATAAAGGGAGCTTTTGTCATTTTTCCTAATAAATAAGATTCACATGTATCAAATGATTCATAATCAAATGATCCCAAATCACCTGACTTGTGCAATTTGGTCATGCATTTTTCATTTATGTGGCCTAAACGACAATGCCATAAGTATGAGGTATTTAGATTATCATGTTTCATTCTCTTGGTATCCACATTATGTACTTCTTTAATTAAATCAAGAACAAATATACCATTCTCAATGATAGCTTTTGCATAAAACATATTGTTCTTAAAAATGTAACAACATTTGTCCTTTAAAGAAATATCATAATCGTTCATCAAACAACTGAAAGAAATAATACTTTTGGACAAAGCTGGAACATAATAACAATTATTTAATTCCAATACTAATCCACTAGGAAAAGGCAAATAGTAAGTCCCCACAACTGTTGTAGAGATGTTCTGTCTAGTAGTTGACTGCAAACATATCTCTGCCTTTCCAACTCTTCTAAAGCTTCTAAGCCCCTGTAGATCATTACATAAATGAGATCCACATCCGGTATCTAATACCCAAGATTGTTTTAAAGCAATAGAATAAGTATTAATTTCAATCATATGAATACCTGAAGTAGAAGCATCAGCTTGCTTCTTCTCCTTGAGAGAATCTAGATAGGCCTTGCAGTTACGCTTCCAATGACCATCCTTTCCACAATGAAAGCAAGTTCCTTTGGGATTCTCTTTCTTGGCAACCTTCTTCTTGGAGATCCCACCATTTTTTGGCTGCGCCTTGGTTATCTTCTTCTTCTTCTGCTTCTTGCCTTTAGCAGAAGTGACAACCATGACACTTTTTGGATCCTTCTTAAATGACCCATCAGCTGTCTTGAGCATATTGATTAACTCAGGAGTGGATACTTGGATCTTGTTCATGTTGAAGTTAAGCACGAAAGGTGCATAACTTGGAGCCAACGAGTACAAGATTAAGTCTATGTATAGATCATTATCCATAACATAGCCAAGTCTACTCAAATGCTCAATATACCCATACATCTTCAATGCATGAGTAGCAGCTGAAGTGCCTTCCACCATTTTGTAGCTAAATAGAGCTCGAGCAATCTCATATTGCTCAGTTCTAGCCTGAGAAGAATAAAGCTCCTCTAGATGCAAAACGATGGTTCTAGCATCCATCATTTCATGTTGCTTCTGAAGCTCTGAGGACATAGCACCCAGCATCAGACATGCTGCTACTTCACTATCCTCCATGTATTTTTGATAAATGTCTTTGATCTCATCAATGGTATCATCTGATGGAAGTGGTGGTGGATCTTTATCCAAGACATAGTGAATCTTTTCAGCTCTGAGAACAATTCTCACTTGCCTAATTCGGTCAGAATAGTTGTTACCAACCAGCTTGTTATCCAAGATTGATCGTATATTAATGTTTGATGTGCTCATGATGATGACCCAGATGTGAAAAAGAAAAGATATGAGAGTATGTTCATATATATGTATGCATTAATAAGGTCTTTAATTAATCCATTTACTCCCACTATTTTATTGCGAATTAATAGCCCTCACTATATAATCCGAGAAAACCCGATGGTTTTCTTAGTGGGCCAATATCCAATCCTTGATATGTAATTTGACCTTGATTGTGGTCAACAAGCCAAATTCCATACCCTTGAAAGGTAGGTATCTCTATACCAATTGTGTCTCTACATAACTATTGGATCATTAGGTTATCAACTCTTGATGCATGCATATCATATATGCATTCCCTAATCTTGCCTCTAGAACCATTAGCCTTGATTGTGGTCAACAAACTAATGGGCTAGCTAAGATGACCCATTTAATTAGATTTGAACATATTCGATACAATGTGAGCTTGACTGTGGTCAACAACCCACATTATAAAGAACTCTGGTTCTCCTCAAATTAATGGAAGGCTTATATACCTTAGTATTTGTTTGAGGGTTTTAGTTAATTAAGTCTCATCATACATGGTTGGCATACATTGGTATGCATCCTATATCTATCACATAAATATAAGCATACAAATATGGTATAGTTATGGACTTCACTACATTGATTTCCCCGAGCCAAGAAGGAAATCAAAAGGTCACACCTAGGTAGTATGCATGATTCAAACAAGAAAATAATTACATTATTTTCAAGCTTGTTGGATCTCCATCCGGCCCATCTTGCTCCTTGATATTGGTCTCCATCTCTATTTTTAATTCTAATCTAAGTAATCTAATTACATATTACAATTTAAAAATGAAATACAAACCAAAAACAGGTGGCCGGGACATGAAAGTCCTCATTAGGCCAAAACATGCATTATGCTCAATCACATTGGGCTTTGTCCATGACTAACCATCATGCTAATCATACACCCTTATATGCCTCTCTAATGCATAAAGAAATGGATTACTAACTTTGTTTCAACCTTTGAAACTATATTTTGAGTTATTTTAATGATGTGATCAAATTAGGAAACTTTTTCCATTTTGGAAACTTTCATTTTAGGAAACCTTTTTGCATGCATGTGTTCTTGTCTTAATAATCAATCCAATTGATTATTAATTAATTATAAATTAATTATTTAATTAATTAATCATATTAAATAATTAAAAGAATCAATTTTGGGCTTAAAACAAATGTAGGCCGAAACCCACAGAAGAAAAACCCTAACTGTGTTCACACACAAAGTAGTTTTGTGTCTTTTGGACCTTTTGGGCCTTTTGGAATGAGCCAAGCCCACTCCAGCCCTTAAAACCCATTAATAAACTTAATTAATGTTTATAATGTTTAATTTAAATCAGCTCCTTGGGCCCACCAAGTCATTCACTAATTTAAACCAAGTCCGTAAACATAATTAAGCCCATTAAGTGGTTTTAATAAATTAAAATTAATCAAATTAATTTAAGGCCCATTTTAATTAATCCAATTAATTAAAAACACTTTAATATATCATATATATCAGGTTTAGAAGATCAAAAGTCGTTCTAATCAAGAACACATCAAGAACACACGAAGAACACCAATTTATCGAACTTTTCGACTAAACTAGTTTTCAAGCTAAAGTTGTTCGATTTTAATTCCGTTCGATCCTACGGCTTAATATCACATATTAAACACATAAAATATCATCTAAATGATTTTTAAATGGATCCATAAGAAATTAAATTAGAACAGCCCCTACAACACCTAGGGTTTCATGCCAAACCCTAATGAGTTTCACGCCAAGCCCTAATCTCAATCATTCAAAAATTTCATTTTTGTTTCCACCAAATTTATTTGATCACACATACAACCAGAAATCAATATTTCTCATTCATGAACAATCAAATCTAATATTTTAAAGTTCATGAAATAAATAACTCAAAACAAAACAAAACTTATTCCGCAGAAAAATATAGAATTGTATATCTATGGCAAAACCTTGGCCCTGATACCATGTTGGAATTTAATGGTTACATGCATCACATACATGAGCGGAATTTTAAAATTTTTTAACCATTATATCTGATCTTGCCATGAATACACAATATAACTATATGAGAATAAGAAAAATCACCTTTGATTTTTGTTGAACAGTTGATTTTACTTCGCACCGAGTTGTCGCAAACCACAGTGTCCAAAATCGAACACCTCCAATGAGTAATCCACACTAGAGAGGGGTAAATTGAACCAACAAATTGGTGTTCAACTAGGGCTGGCCGAAATTCCAAGAAGCTAGCTTGGAATTGGCGCAAAAAGGAGAGAGAGAGTAGAGAAAAAGACTTTCTTTTTGTTTTAATCACTTAACCCTAATTCCTCATTAGTTGGCCTTTTATAGTTAGGTTAAAATTCCAACTCCTTAATGAGATTGGGCTCTTTAAAATTTCTGGAGAATTATTAATTGGGCCTCTGGAATTAATTATAATCATTTGGGCTTAATTAAATCCAATTTAAACCTTTTCATAAAAGACTATGCACAAAACCCACAAACTAGGCCCTTTGTGCAACTAATTAGATTTAAATACCCAAATGGATTCCAAATCCAACCAAATTAAATATGTGAGTTCCATAATACTTATGTAACATATATAAATTAATTTTGTCCAAGAAAAAGCCCTCTAAGCCCTTCTATATGGAGTTGGTGTGTGGCCCTCTTCTTGAGGGCTTCCTCCAACTTCTTCATTCCTTTGGCCCTTTATAATTTCTCCAATGGACCTATTAATTATTATATCAGTCCTATAACACTTATAGTAGTCTTATAATACTTATAAGATAATAATAATTAATCATAAAATACATTATTTCAATTAGGTCTAATTTTGCAGAACATTTCTCAAAAGTTCCGTGGACAATTTTATTTGATCATAATTAATCAAACTCTTTAATTAATTATTATCATATTTACTTCTCTACCATCATAATAATATCAAATATTATTATCCTTGTCATTTTACCATTTTACCCTTTTCTCTATATGTGTGTGACCTATTGGGTTCCTGTCCATGTTGGCAGTATAATATGTAATTGTGAGTTCTATTCAAAATTCACATGATTTAAACTTCTTTAAATCATTTTATCAATCTCAATTGATATTTTGATACATCATTATACAATTCATGATTGGCCTCTAGCTAGGCATCATGACTACCCAAATGTCAGGAAAGTCATGTGGTTTGACTGTACCCTTCCATAGAAACAGTTACCGTGCAATTACTCCTTTCACGACTCTTATCTCAATTAGATTCTGAGTATGGATTTCTGTCAACTCATATAATCTAATTATGTATGTTCTATTAATTTAACCAATGTTCCTAAAATGCCCTTCATGGATCTCCATCCATCTCGGCATATTACTCTAGCCAGAGATTCTCTGAACAAGGCAATTATAGAATCATGCGAGATAACTTCCCTTGTTAAATCTAGGATGGTGAATCCTTTGTCAATCACTCAACTATCTTCAAGTAGGTCATGATATACCCAATCTCCTAACTATGTTCACTCCCAGTTGGAAGTAATCAGTTATGGAGTCAAAGTATACCACTTGCTACTTAAGATAACTTTGGTGATCTCAAGTCTAAGGATACTTGCACAACTGCTATGAAGAAATTCCTCACTGACATAGATTTAATATCCATGTGAGGATTCTCTATGCAGGTCTCCAATGAACTTGTTCTTCTAACAAGCATCCACATGTTAGCTTTGATTATCTTCCATAATCACAGTTATGAGAACCACTGCTTGAACCATTCAAGAAGCATAACATGTGCTAGTCTGTCCGAATTAACAATGTCCTATCTTGTTAATTCTATGACTAGGGATATTTAGATATTAACATATTTGCATGCAATAGACATCTCACATCATGAACACTTTCATGATTGCCTTTGCACTGTGTTTATAATATCTCGGACTTCATTTATTAATTTAAGATTTACAAACTCATGTATTTAAACATAGCATTAATAAATGAATGATGCCTTTTATTAAGAATATAAATTTCATACATATGAAAAACATCCCTATTACATGGGCTCTAGGGCATACTCTCTAACACCATTGCTTGACTCCGTTTGGGTCTATTGTTTGATATCTTTGGATATCCATAGTTGATACCTTCGGGTATTCATTGCTCTTGTAAGGACCCAAATTAGGCCCTAGTAGAATTTAAGGGCAATTACTTGTTATTAAAGTCTAATTGAGCATTATTAGGTGAATTGTTAAGAGTTAAGATATTAATTGGGGCAAAAATGTTATTAAGTTATCAATAATTATGTGATTAATGTGTAAATTATATGGTATGAATTTTATAAGGTCATAATTAAATTATTATTGTTGGTTTAATAATATTCAAGGGTGTAATTGAAGTACAAAGTATTAGTTTAGGGGTTAATTTGTAAATACGGCATCTTTAGGGGCAAATGTGAATAAATGAATAATTGAGGGGTTGATTTAAGAGAAATATTAATGTTTGGGTTAATGTTAAACATGCAAGAAATTGAGAGGCAAAGGTGTAACATGCAAAAAGGTGTAGGTTAACTATAGGACATACAATTTGTTTTGGGATCAAAAAGGAAATTTTCTTTAGCTATTATAAATAGCCATTTTATAGTGGAAAGAAAGATAAAAGTAAGACATGCATAGTGAGGGCCGGATTTTTTAGAGAGAATTACAAAAAATTCACTTCTTCTTCTCATTTTTTAAAGCCATAGTGATCTATCAAGGAATTCTTAAAGAAAAGTCTTTGCATGTGGAGTTAATCAAGCGTTGTTGGTGTTAAACAACAAGGTAAGTGTATAAATTTGTTAGTTAATCTCTTCTTCTTCATCTTCATCTTCCTTAGTTGATGGTCTAATGAGTTAAATGCTGGAATTTTGGTGTTGAGTGAATGAATTGATGTGAAGGAAAAGAAGAAGGTAGAGGGGACAAAGAAAAAGGGCTTGCAAAGGATTGAGAGTGAAAAAGGGATTTCGGCCAAAGGTATGGGAACTTATGGCTATTCATATTGCATGTGAAATTATCTGCTGGAACATGTTGTGGTTGACTTGAAATCTTGAGTAAATTAAAGAGAATACAAGATAAGAAATGCATATGAAGTTACAGTGTGATTCCTTTGACCTAGTGACAAAAAATTCAGTGTAAGTTAAAATAAAGACCTCAAAATGTAACAAATGAAATTTTTGTAGTTATATAAGAAATTTTAATACAAAATTGAAAAAGGAATCTACCTTCTATTCTGCCTCTAGATATTTTTTATGATTTATTAAATTTGAGAGAACTACAAATTTTGGATTCTGGACCAGGTTGTGAAAAAATTGAGATATCTATATGTAAAATGATCAGAATGACATGAAATTTATTTCTATACAAAACAAACTCATAAATACACATTTTATATGAAGGAAGTAATGCCTAATTTTATTTCTATGTATGTCAAATAATTAGCATGAAATTCATTGAATCTGTTTGTACTGTTAAGATATAGATGTTGGTATTTTTGGCGTAAGTATTAGTAGAGAAGTCAAAATCTTATGCTGTAAAATTATGGGTAAACCAAATACCTAGGATTATGTTTTTGATGAAGAAATTATGATCTAAATCGCTCTTGATTTTGTGCTATGACTTTTTATAAGTGACAGCTAACACTGTTTCGGTTCTATGAACAGCCTATAGTATTTCTCAAATATCTCGAGCTATAAGTCTGATATTAAGGTGAATTTTGATGCTATGGAAACTAGACCCATATCGGAATAATATTGTAGAAGATAATTTAGGCTAAAAATGGCATTTTCAAATTCTTTTGTGGCTCGTAAGTTGAGTCCAGAATGCTGCCCTGTGCAGATTTTTAATGTACTTTATATTATGGTTTTTAATTAATTGAGTTAAATATGTGTTTATGTGATTACAAAATGAATTGGATAGGGCATGTAATATGACTATTTAATACAAGATTATATGTATACATATACATTCACACGTGTATATAGGTAAGGACTAGTGATGAATATATCTAACATATATTTGTGATTAAATTTGTACATAATTGCTATATGCAAGGTTAATGTATGTATGTACTCTTATGATGAGTAAGTGTATATTTTAACATGTACCTATACTATGAGAAGAAAATAATACAATAGTATGACCATGTTTACATGTAATGTCTTATGGGTAACATATTAAAGTATATGTATTATGATGATATATGGTCAATTATCAATAAGCAATTTCTAACATAGAAATACATGTATCTAAGGATGTAAATCAAGTTATGATTACATATGTATAGCTTAACTACATGTTGTTATGATAAATTCATAGTTACATGGAAGCACATTGAATTAAGTATGGCATGTAATATGATTGTTGATAAAGGTTTACATATAATTATATTTGTACATAAGTAAGGATTGTTGGTAATGATATAAAAATATTCATATGTGATCAAACTTATGTACATGGTTGTTGTGTGCAATTATGCTTTCATGTACATATTTTTAATAATGGAGTAAATGTTTATTTGATGCATGCATGTATACTATAAAGTTAAGAAATTTTTAAATATGATAAATGAAAGTTTATAATATAAAACTATCATATGATTACATGAATGTAATATATATAAATGTATATATATATGTAAATGTCTAAATGATTATACACGATTATTATTGATCTCTTGAAGTTACTATGATACTTATAGTTTGAAATATTAACTCTACTCGTAAAAAGAAGTAATATGACTAGTAGAATATATGTGTACATATAAACATATACATATATAGTATAATCTTACATGATCGGGTTTGAAAGATGTTTTAGTGTAATGATTTAAAGCATATGATTTAAAGTGAAATGTATGATTATGTCTTTAATTAAATAAAATGACATGAATAAGCATATGTGATGTCACATGTTAGCAAGCTGAAACTCGAATCTATAGAGCAATAGACTCAATTATATACATCTTATTAAAGTATATAATAGCAATGTTATATAAGAATACGTACATAAGTGTATGCATTAGAGAGGGAGTATCTTGTCATATGATTGTTATATGAGTAAATTGTAGAAATTGTTTATGAATTGTGCATATATGTTTATGAACTAGAGAAGATATATATTTTTACATGATTATGTACGGGTACAAATGGCATTATATAAGTATAGTCTTGACATACGAAATAGTTACATGATTGAATAGGATTACAAGTACAGAATAGTAATACCCAACAATGAAATGTTCAAAGGTTTACATAAAGTTACACATGAGCATGTATATGAGTACATTGTTCATTATTACACAAGAGTATACATGTGCATATAAGAATATGAATGAATAAAGAAAAGATAAATTAAAGAGATTGTACTGCCTGCTTTGAGTCAAGGAAGTGGATAGATAGGCATACCTATAAGGGTACCTTGCAACTGCGATAGTTTCAACCTCGTTTGGGTTGTGGTCAATCCCGTTTAGGTGACTAAACAGACATGGTTCCATTTGGATCATATTCAACCCCGTTTGGGTTGTAGTCAACCCCATTTGGGTGACTAAACAGACTTGTACCTTCGGGTGCCACCGTTATAATCAATCAATTTATACCTTCGGGTATCTTATTTGTACCTTTGAGTGCCACCATTATAATCAATCAATTTATACCTTCAGGTGCTACCATATAACCCGTTATCCACCTCTTTAGATTAGTGTAGGCTTTACACCAAAGTTACTTTGGTTAAATTGATGGTATACATATGTGGGTCCTTTATGATCATAAGTCTTTTTCTAGATGTAGGCCAATGCATGATATATGAAGGAATTTTTAATAGGTTAAAGAGCATTATAATATTTAATGGATGCAATAATTCTATAATTGCATAAGCATATTTCAAATTAAAGATTATAAGAGTTAGACGGTAACAACCATTGTTTTTGAAATGGTTTTCTTATGATTTATATGTTCACATTGTTTATATGTACACATTTAATGAATGTGTGTTTGTTATTTACGGTGTGATGTATGCATATCTAAGACCTATAACCTGGGTATATAAGAATAGTCTGGCAATGATGTATAATTGTTATGTTTAATTGATAGGCTTGTTTTTATAACTTATGCTATATAAAGTAAGCTTGTAGTATTATAAAGATCTCATGGTATTTGAAAGTGTTGATTTTCCATTTTAATTCTAATGGGTGTATATCAAAGACATACGAGTATAGATAAAAAGATAATGGATAATTATGTTAGTATGGTTTAGTATCAATTCAAAAGCTAATCACATAATAATTACTTGAATTTAAAGCCATAGGACATTGGAGCTTACATTATTATATATGATGATTATAGTATCAATGAAATTTTTATTGTTGAACTTTGTGATTTTTGTAATATGATTTAACTATTGGATTTTTATTCATTTCTTGAAACCAAGCTTTGTTATAACTGAGGCAAGTGGTGTGCTTGTTGACGATCACTGTGAGTGGTCGTTTATCATGATTTTAGTTTCCCACTAAGCTTTATAGCTTAGCACAGGTGTTTCATCCGTGTGAGTTATTGGGGTGATATCTGCAGTAGGATGGCCAACTCAAGTCAACGAGAGAGACAATTATAAACTTTTATTTTGGGCTCTTTATATATAGTAAAGATTTTATGGTATTAGATATATTGTATGTAAAAATGTTAAACAGTTGTTGTATTTTGTAAAGAGACTTTAACGTACATTGAAACGTTTTTAAAAGTATAGCACTCTTATGTATTAAGCTTGATTATATGTTCTCTGTGTAGTTGGTATATGTTTATCTTGCACAGTAAAACATGTGTAATGAGATGGATAAAGTGATATGTATAGATTATAGAATAAGGGTGCTACAACTCCCGTTATCCACCTTTCAAACTAGTATTTAGGTAGGCTATTAAAGGTTATAAAAAGAAAAAGGTACAAGACATAAAGTGGTATATATATACATACATGCATCGATTTCTTCACGTAGTTAACATATGCATGATGAATGACTTATTATATTGTGATGTTTTATCTTAAATTCCTTTTAGCTATAACTGTCTTATTGAAATGAGATGCCATGTTCAATATATCATGATTATGAGATATGTATGTCATCGACCATGAGGAAGGTTCCCGTGTGAGTTGAACTCCATCGGTGGGTTCCACGCAGAATATATGGATCCCAAAATGTACCATATTGTGCTAAAACTTACATGGACTATAACATGTATACTAAGTTTCATGTGCTCTATTATAAAATGCATACATGTGGCATCGAAACCTTGTTTTATAATCATGATATGTAATGCTTATTCTTTGTGATCACATGCAATGCTACCACTCGAATGGTCCGTGTGATAATCTCTTATAAAGCTTCCTTGCTCAAGCTTGTACCACTAGAAAAGGATACAGTGTTGGACCTTGCAGCACCTGAAGGAGCTAATGTAGATCCAACATGACGGCTATAAAGTCCAAGTCTATATACTTATCACCTTTATTGCATGGTACAACCTTATAAAAACTCAAACTCATCCATATATGATTCCTCTTATGATCGCCATCTTGAAGTTGCTCATTCCTTGCCTATAAAATGATGAAAAATTTTAATAAGCCTAAATAGGAAAAAACACATAATTTACAAACATAAACCTTTAAATAATTGTAAAAGCTAAATCTAATAAATTTCAAATAACTTACATGCACCACCTACTACGTTTAGCCACATAAGTGTTCCTATCATTATTTATAGTGTGTGTGTTGGTTTGTAAGAATGCCTCAGGAGCCATAGATGGATGGGCATTATGCTTCTCCTACATTTGATAAATAATGATTTAGCTTATATTTTCTAAATAACTAGCAAGTTGTCATAAGCATATAGTAATTAATATGCTATTTTACAAAAAAATAAAGCCATAGGCATAAAAGCAATTAAACGACAATATTCTTCACCTTTCAAAAAAATAACAAAAATGGGCCTAAGACACTAGAAATTATAGTTAAACATAATCCACCACTATAACATGACATCACCTCTATTCAACACTCAACAAAAAAATATTCTTTGTAACCACTTGTCATACTTATGACAACACATTTTAATAAAAAATAAAAAATAAATCTATGCTCATCAACAATAACCAGCATTTAATATAAATAGAATATTAAATGTTAAAGAAAATAAAAATAAAAATATACTTATCAATCATGAGATATGCTAATCAATAAAAATGGAACCACTAGTGTATAATCCCAAAGCTTTTTCTATAGGTCCTCCAAAATGTTTAAGCTTTTTTTGCTTTGACATTTTACTATATGTTGCGAGATTGAAAAATCTTTTTCCACCTAGTGCACATAGTTTCTGAGAAGCCTATTGACTTTTCCTTGGCCTCCTTTTGATGGTAAACAAAATCCTTGTAATGAAGTGTAGCCTTTATCTCCTATCTTATCCAAATTACATCATTCATCTTAAGATCACAATAGCATTTCTTTTGCAATTATGTTACAAGTAGTTTGTAATTAAATATAATTATAGAGTAAATTCAGTGTAACTTGAATGCAAAATTTATGAATTAAAATAGCCATTAAGTTTGATTAAAAAAATATACAAGTACCTTAAATTCTTTCCAATAAAACTCCTTGGTTTCTCTTAAAACCTCCTTCAAACTAACTCTATTCAAATATATGCTATGATAAGAGCTACTGTATATAAACCTGGAGAATTAGGAGTAAGGTTTTAACCTGAAAAATTAATTATAGAAAAGCATTGGAGTTATAAAATTATTTTAAACATATTAACAATTTCATAGTTTGCTAAGATGAATGTACTCACATTCCCTTTTCGTTAAAAGTTATATAGAACTTACTACATACTTACATGCATATAAAAATATAATGAAAATGCAAAATTGTAACAACCCAGCTTACCAAATACATATTTATTGAAGCCCCTACATTGTACATTCAAAAAGAAAAGTGAAAAACAAAGTAAGATGCATATAAAAATCAGCAAAGCTTAAAAACAAACCTTAATGCCATAATGGAAATTTCCAAAATTGAACAAGTTAATGTAATTGCTAGTTGAAAATCATGAAATTAGGTAAAATAACTTGATAAACAAAGAAGGATTGACCAGCTGTAGAGAAATATACTTTATTAGATAATAATAAACAACCAAAATATGCTTTTCAACTAGAAATATCAGGTTACTATAGATAAAAAGCCATCGAAGATGCTAAAATTGAGGACATGAGAAGCCATCGGAGATACTAATGCTCACTAGGTTGCCGACAATCAAGTGGAGTGGTGATCACTATGGAGCAACCAGTTATGAGAATTTTTTCAAGATAGGTTTTTTTAATTTGGGACAAAATGTAAGAGATGCATATTTTGGGTTTTTTAATCAACACGTGACTTAAATGAAAAAAAATATTTTTTATTTTATTTACAATGCCATTAGTGACTACGACCATTTCATCTCTAATCTTCTTTATTGAAATATAATGCTTTTAGAAACAACATAATTTTCATCGCTTAATGTGGTGCTATATTTTCGCTCTATATTTAGAAATTAAAACTTTCATAACTAATTTTATTGTAAAATATGAAACGAACATTGCTCACCAATAATTAGAGACTATATATTTACTTTCATCACTGTTTTATTGTAAAAAATTGAAAATTAACCTTTCCTTGACATAAGTGGAAAATAGTCACAATATCATTGCAATTTTGCAAGGAAAATTATGTCATTGCTAATTTTGGTTGCGAATTTACAATTTTTTTGTAGTGTTATCAAAATTTACAATTATTTTTGACATGTTTTGGGAGGTAAAATATGGCATAAGATATGAATTCCATTATATTTACTGCATCCTGCATCTTCCTACTTAGTTATCGCATGATAAAAGGGAGAAAAACCCCAATAAATGCTCGTCGATTGCATCGACTGATGGGATGTCATGGAGTCTTCTTTCCATCTCATCTCCCCTATCTATTTGACCATCTACTTTTATATGTAAGCCATTTGTGAGTATATTTTAGCCATTTTGATATCATTTTGAATGTTTACTTGATTCAACTTTATTTACATGATTAATTACATTTTTAGATGTCACTTTAATTTTGTTTTATGCATTTTCACATTTTATTTGTTTAAAACTTTTAGTCTATAATTCTTTATTTTTTATTTTATCTTTATTATTTATTTTAATTTTTCATAATACTAATCATTAGTTTTCCTTTTGTCTTTTGAGAAACATATTTTATTGCATTTGGACTTTTAGAGTTTGAGGCTGATATACTTCAAAGGATTTCACATCGATGATCCTAATTCCTTTATTTTTGCTCATTTTAATTTATGTATTTTATTTATTTATGCTTTTTATTTTATTTGTATATATTTATTTTCTGGGATGTAATGGTTGTAAAAAAATATTTTTCACATGTTAAATGATAAACTTCAGTTAAATCTTATTTATTTAATCAATAGGGATTTACTTAAATTAAAATGGACCAATGTCACACGTTAAATAAGAAAAAGAAGCCTTTTGTAAAAAATGCATAAGGAATCAATGTTGTTACTTTAAAAAAATGCTCCAATTTATATATGATAGTTTACTTTTATGTTGGATTATTTACTTATGTAATAATTTAGTTTGAATTATTTACTTTATTGCTTTGTTTACATGTTTGATGTGTTTATTTATTTATTTATGTTATGCATTGCATGAGAAAGGAGATAGTGGATTAATCCTATAAACTCATTTATAAACACATAATAGAGTATAGGTAAGAGTGATGTCTCAAACACCATTTGTGTTTATACATCAAAGGTTAGATTCACTTTTCAAACACCCTATTGAGTGGTGACTCCATAATACCTACAACTTGAACCCACTTAGATGCAATCCTAGGTTGAGCATCAATAATAGAATTGGGCCAAATCCATTTCCTATTGGGAAGTAGCTAATCTATGAACTTTATGAATCTCGTTTTGTTTTAGGCCCTGAAAGTGAGTCCTCAAGAGCAAACCTAGGTGCAAAAGTAGTTCAATATGTATCACACTTGCTAACAAAAAAAAGATAAAAATGCATGAAATAGAATAAAAATGACATCTAAAAATGGAATTAAGCATGCAAATTAGTCAAATAAGAGAAATAAATATAAAACAACATGAAATGAACTAAATAAGGGCCATAAATGAAAACAACAAAGGTAGATGACCAAGGCAGGATAGAAAAGATGGGAAAAAAAACTTTGTGATGTGGTATCAGTTGGTGCGATCGATTGACATCTGTTGGGTTCTTCTTCCCATTTATCACTATGATGTGTACTGAAACCTGCTCAATTTTAATTTAATTATCGGAGGCCCACTTTAAGGATCTAAGATTGAATGAGACTGATAGAAACACATAAATTGGCCACTTCAAAATAGAAAATAACTTGAGCT
Organism: Excoecaria agallocha; assembly: GCA_037975025.1. Taxonomy (NCBI): domain Eukaryota; kingdom Viridiplantae; phylum Streptophyta; class Magnoliopsida; order Malpighiales; family Euphorbiaceae; genus Excoecaria; species Excoecaria agallocha. The sequence continues at coordinate 820,668 of CM075823.1, read as the reverse complement.
TAACTTATTATTGATGGTAAACCCATAAAGGCATCTAAAAGGCCTCAAGAGGTGGGTATTATGGAGTCACCATCCAACAAAATATTAGGAAATGAATCTCAACCTTTTGATGGACAAATAGAGATTGGTATTTAGGACATCACTCTTACTTGTACCCTGAATAGATGTTTCTTATATGTAAGGACCCAATCATAGCCCTAATCGGATTATTGTTAATTAATGAGGATTACCATTAATTAAGGTGAAATTGGATTATTTTGCACTTATCGAGGTTAAGTCCCAATAGGGGTATTTTGATAATTTCAGCATGTAATTATATGAGTTAAGTTAAATTATAATTAAAGAAAGGATATAATTGAAGTGAATTAGAAAGTCTTAGGGTTGAGTTGAAAGAAATTGAAATAATGGGGGTTTAATTGTGTATAAGGGTATAGTGGGAATTTCCCTTGGTGAGATATTTATCCCACTATAAATTAGGGTTTTTAGGAGAGATGGAGATGGGCAATTAAAGGATCTCTCTCCTTTTCCCTCTCTCTCTCTTTCTTTCTCTCTCTCTCTATGGTCACGGTTTAGAGAAGGATGCTAGGGTTTGTGAGTTAACATGAAAGGTAATGTTTTTCCTTGAAGATCTCTTCTTTCTCTTCTTGTTATTCATGATTTTTGGTGATAAGGGATTACAAGATAATGTTGTTGTCACCATGTGTAAGGAGAAGAGAGAAGCAAACAAATCAAGTGAAAGAAAAGAAGGAATCATGAGTAAAGGAGTTAGATTTGAAGCTTTATTAAGATATGGAACTATTATGTTTATTTTATGTATGGGAGAATGGTTTTGTTAGTTGTAAAAGGATTTATGAAAAATTTAGGGTTATATTTTTTGGGTTTTTAATTGGGAATTTAAGATGAGTTTTGAAGAACAGAGATCATATCTTTTTCCCTGTGAGTGTCTTTGCCGAGTCGTGAAGTTCTTCACGAGTCATGCATTCTTGTTCGACTCATAAAGCCCTTCATGAGTCATAAAATATGGCCTTCTTGATTCACTCGTGAGCCCCTTCACGAGTCGTGAAATGTACCCCTTCTTCTTCACTCGTGAGCCCCTTCACGAGTCGTGCAAGTTAGCCATTTTCTTCACTCGTGAACCTCTTCATGAGTCATGAACCTCATCCATTATTCTTCACTCATGAACCTCTTCACAAGCCGTGAACCTCATTCCTTTACTTCACTCATGAAACCCCTTTACGAGTCAAATATATCTTCACAACTAATAGACCTATATGGACTATTTTGTTGATAAGTTGAGCTACAGAAAAGAAAATTGAATGATTCTTGTTGCGTTTAAAAATAGACTTCCATACCTATATTTCATATTAGAAACCAAGTCCTAAATCTATTTCTAAATAGGCCATATTTCAACTTGAATTCTTGAATAGTTTGCTGCCTAGTCACTAGGGGCAGAACTCAGTGTTTTGTAAATATCTAAAAATATATAAGTTATATCAAGATTATTTTTGATGTTATATAAACTAAAAACATAATGGAACAAGTTTTTAGAAGACCATTTTTGCTGAAAATGCCTTTTGGTATGTCAAAAACTGCTTGCAAGTCAAACTCATAAAACTTTCTATGGTTGATCACGACTTGTGACATGTGCTACTCATGAACAAGTGCACGAGTCATGAAGTTTTCTGCCTGTCACGAGTAGTGACAACCCTCATGACTTGTGATACTTCCCTATCTGACCCAAACATGATTTTTAAGCCCTATAGTGTCACCAAATCTGGTCTAAAACCTTTTTAAGTAACTTTAAAGCATTTTAACCATAAAATAAGGATAAGTTGTGACACTAAACATGATTAAATGAAACATTACATGAGAATAAAGTTAGTAAATGAACACTAACATTAGAATACATGAAAATATTTACTTTTATTTGATGGTATTATAATAATAATACACATGTGATTAGGCCTTGCCCAAAAATGTTGCACATTGATATTCCTCTACAATTTTATGAGAACACTATGATATAACCTAGAGATAATAAGAGTATAGTCACAAGGTTGCATGTCCAAGTTAAAAGAAATGGGACATCATAATTTATGTTAAGTTATGAAACCCTAGAAGTTTGATTACACTCAAAGTCACAAGAAGAATTAATGATCAGCAGTAATGCGTAATAACTTGTTCACCTGTTTGATCATGCCTATAACACATTATGATTAGCACCTAAGTATCCGTAGTGTGCTAACGACTAAGATGAAATAAGCTCACATAATCTACCTGGGTATAAAATACAAGTTAGAGGATTGAAATATATATATGATTATGTTAAAGTATATAACTTGTTGTCTATAATTTGATAGACCATTGAAGTGAATCAAGGGACTAATTATGAACAAGTGTTAACCTTTAACATTGTAAGAGAACCTATTCATATTAATACTATATAGATCATAAATGCTGATTAGTCAATACCTATATGTGTTTGCACCTGCTTGTGCACTCTAATAACTCTGATATAAGCCAAAGGACGGTGTATGACATAATATGATGTTGGTTAACATTTAGTTGCCATAATAAGACAGTATTAAGGATTACATGGTGGTGAACATAAGTTGTGAGTTATAATTGTATTTCAAAATTATGATTGTATGATATATACGAAGTAATCATGCCTAGCTATATCTTTTATAGAAGCTACCTGACACATACACTTTTTATATTGTAAATGCACATTAAATGCATATTTCATGTAACCAATGGGATTAAATGCATATGATTTGAGGTTATACCATCAGTAATAATGATGTCATAGTTCATGAATAAAAGGATTAAGATGTTTATAAATTATACTAGTTTACCAAGTAAGAGATTTAGTTATTAAGGTAAATTAAAAGTCTTTGGGAACTAGCCAAGTTCACGCCATGCTCTACACTATGGTAAGTATACTAGTATTGTTGAGGTTAAAAACTCCTCTGAAATTTAATTATGAAATTATTAATACTATAAACATATATTATCATAGCTATGTAGGTTGTATTGTGCTAGTTGAATGCACAAAATTGATCTAACTTGTAACCTAGCTTGCCATTATCTTTAGTCGGCTTATAGGGCAGAGGCTATAGTTTTCCTTCTTTCACTAGCCATTTAATAACCAAAGATAAAGGCTTACCGAAATTAGAATGTTGTCTCTAACCTGCTACAGCTATTGACACTTCTCCTATTCCTTAGGTTTTGTTTTCATTGCCAGTATGATTACTTATTTTCCTTGCAAGGTGCTCTCCCTTAACTTTAATGGCAATCCCTTTTGAGAGATTCCCAATCTTTAACCCTTTATATTTTTAGACAATCTTTTAGGTATGGGCTAGCATTCCTAATGAACAACCTTATTTGATCGGCCATGTTGGGCTTTTTTCTCATCTTCATAACCTTATTCATCAATCAAGTCAAGTATTCATGGAATGACTCTCCATGTTTCTACTAAAGTAGCTCTAGATCATTTAATGTAACTCCATATGGGTGTTGCGATCATATTACTTTAGGAATTCTTCAGTTAGGAGGTCATAATCCCTTTTTATTTGAAACTCTAACCCATGGTACAAATCAATGTTTTCCATTATTAGACTAAGGTAGAAATACTCTACCTTTTGCTTTTTTTAATAGTATAGTTCTCTTAATCACAAGAGTATATTGCTTCATGTGTGCTAAAGGGTCTAATGTATCACCAAATTTAGGTATTTTAGGCATCTTAAATTTCATAGGTAGTAGTTCCTCACCATCTAAGTCTCGGTCTTCTAGGTCAATCCCCTTACTAGTTGATTAAAGTTAGACCATTGCCTTAATTTTCTCCTCCAACTTCTTAAAGGTAACATCTTCAGCTCTAGGAGTGTTACCTTTAGTCATCACTATAAGCTCATTCTCCTCCTCTTCCTCTATGAAATTCTCTTTGTGAGTAGGTAGATTGGTCCTTCTTTATTTGGCTATTGTCAATGAAGTACTCCTAGAATTGTTCAACTTTATTTGGTTTAGTGTAGGGGCTGCAGGATAAAGTATGGCTAGTGGTGTTAACAATCCCCAAATCATGGCCACTATCCTTTCATCAAACTCCTAGAATTTTTGTCCAACCTTCTATCCAAATTAATAGATGCTTGTGGCACGGGGGTAGATACTAAGGTGGAAGCCAGCCTTCCTATCATGGTCACCATTCTCCTTTTTAACTCTTCCACTATCTTTTCTATCTCTTATTGTGTTTGTTATGTTTCCTTAGCCATCTTTATTATGGGTATAGCTTCTAGACTATCCTCAAAAGGTTTGCCCAAGCCACCTGGATAAATAGTCTATGATGGCTAAAAAACGAAGGATCAGAATGATGCATGATATGGTGAGGCATGTAAATTATATACATAATGTATAAATGTAAAAATGAAGTACACATGTGGTGTGTGTTGCATGTTAGATATGCATATGTGTATGGTATACATATGATGCATGAAATATGTTAAATGTCTATATGATTCAAGAGTCAATTGTTACAATAATGCATGACTCTATTGTTATAATAATGCATAATGATGCATGTATATGGTACATAATTGTGTTAGGTATACATGCAATGCATGGCATATATAAGATGGGTGATGTGTGATTATACTAGGTATACTTATGATGTATGACACGGGTGTACATTTGTTTTGTGACATACATATGGTGCATGGAAATGGTATGATAATACATGCAACTAATATGATGTGTGATCTAATCAATGCATGGTAAACAATATGGCACATGATACATGTTAGCAATACATATGATGAGTGAGTAAATAGCTATAATGATGCCTGATGATACATGTGCATGATATTCATATAATGCATGCTACAAGAATGTGTCAAGTGTTAATCACAACCATATACAAGCACAACAATAACATTCCAGCCTTATTGATCCCACACATGAGGTAATGCAGTCTCTTTCCTTGGTGGGCATAGCCTATAGGTCATTTGGGGACCCGATGGATGCATATGGTGCAAGGCGAAAATCCATCAGCATAACTTTTCTTAATTAAGAACGAATATGTATGGATTTTGGGCGTTGTGTATTCGAAAAATCTAAATAAATAGGGTTGGGCCCACTAGGGCATGGCAACCTTTGATTAGTACCCTCATAATTTAAATAGATTTGTTTAATACATAAGGGTCTACACAGCAAACGAGATTTATTAAGGCTATACAACCTAGAGGAAGTAGTTATTATCATTACATGGGCTTGTAGTTAGGTGGTAAAACTTTAAGGCTACTCAAACATGGTCCCAACCAATAGATCTAACTCATCACAAGCATATTGATCGATGGGTCACAATTTTATATACCACTTGGTACAAAACTTGGGCTAGTGGTTCTCCTTGACACCTCCCTATATTGAGAGAATGTAGGACATGTTTCAAGTTAGCATTGAGGCTAAAAAGGGATGTCTAACTTAATTCTAAGGCTCTAGCATGTATACAAGAAATATAATTTCAAAATGAGATTAGATTAATAGTTATAAATAACTTAATCGATATTCCTTTTTATAAGCAAGATCTCTTTAGTCTCTACTAGAGTTACCATTGTGATGAGAGCCGAAGCCCGCTCATATCTGATTTGGTTTTTAAAGTCCCACCTTTAGGGTCCAAGACCAGATGAAGCTCACCATAGCATATAAATTGGCTACTTCACAATTAAAAGGGGTTAGGCCAAAATTATTTTTGATTGTTAACATATGAAGACATCTAATTTGGGCTCAAAGAGGTAGGTGTCATGGAGTCGCCACCCAATAAAATATTGGCAAATGAATCTCGACCTTTTGATGCCCAAATAGAGAATGGTGTTTGGGACATCATTCTTACTTGGCACCTCGGTGAAGTGTTGTTTTATAATTGAGTTTTAAATGTTAATCTGTTATCTCCCTTCTCACACGATGCATTACACAAATTTAAATAAGCACATCAATCAATTTAAATTGACATACATAAGTCGGGGCAATTATTCGAATTGGGAATATTAGTTTTCTTATTTATATTTTACAAAAACTCTTTTTATTGGTGTGTGATTTTTAGGCTGGAAAATTGATATTGGTCCATTTTATTTGGAAAAATGGCATATTAATTAGTAAAAATGGTTTTAATTGAATTTTCCATTATAACGTATAAGATAATAGATTTTATTATTGCCTATTACATTCTTAAAAATAAATATATTATAAATAAAAAATTAAAGAACAACAATAAATAAATATAATAAAATAAGCAATAGAGAATTAATATCTATAGGAATTCTTCAAAGTATTTAGCCCCAAACTCCAAGAGTTTCAATGCAAGAAAATGAATTTGCTCAAAAAGACGCAAGAAAAATAAATGGTGAGTTTGTGTTAAATGAAAATCAATAGTATGATGATAAAGATTAAAAAATACATTATCCAATGAAAATCACGCATATAGAATACTAAGATGTATGAAACAAATTACAATGACATGCAAAAATGCAATTAAGCATGCAAATTGATAAAATATGACAATTAAGTAGAAAACAACATGAAATAAGCTAAATAAAGGTCGTGGATGGCCACAATAGGAATAGACGACCAAAATATGTGAAGAGAAATAGGAAAGAAAGATGACTCCATGACATCCCATCGATCAATGTGTTCAACATGCATCTTTTGAAACCTTTTTCTCGTGTGTCACTCACAGAATAGATAAAATGTAGGATTCAAGCAAAATATCAACAAATATACATGAAAGGCCTAAAAATGATTATTTTTACATCCTAAAATATGCCAAATCTAATTCTAAAACATTTAAATCATATTTACACCATGCAATAACAATAATCAGCATAAGAATACAAGATTTAATAAAAAAATATAAGCATACATCAATGGTAGAAATCCAAAAACTCATGCCATTCTATAAATATTTTATTATTCATTTACATATTCATGGAATCATGAAACATATGGAAATATTTAAATACATTAAACATCAACATTAAATAACAATACTTGTGCCAACATAAAAAATCAAAATAAATATATGAGCATCACATAATTATAAGGGAGAAGAATAGGGGTCCGGAATATTACATTTAGTTGCATTTTGGAAGGCTAGAGAAAGACTAGAGAATCATGCTCCAAGTTTCTATATAATTGATTTCAACGTTTGATGAAAATTAAAATATTGTTTTATCCTATGTAAAAGAATGACTTTGTTTAAAAATGAATGTGCATATATTTGCCCTGTTTCGAAGAAAATCAAAATTAAAATTTTTTTCTCCAAAAATAATGGTTGGCCCCCTTAAGTTTTCTCTAGAAAATTAGAATTTTATAGCCACCAAAAAAGAAAAAGTGGAAGAAGAGATGAAGATAACCAAAACCCTAGTGTTCTTTCCTATTTATTTAAGGGAATTTTGTCAAATCCCCTTAGAACTTTACTTTTTATCATTTAAAATCTTTTAAAAATCCTATTTTTGAGGATTAAATCCTTTATGTGATCCCTAAAGATCATATCAGATTTTAGAGAAAAATTCCTTAAAAAATCCCACCTTTCTCTCCCAAAAAATGTAGAAAGTAAATTTGAAAATCATATGACCAATGTGTAGGGTATCTGTCACCACAGACGGGTAGTAACAAACAGGTAGGGTGTCTATCACCATAAATAGGTAATGACAGATGGGCAGTCTGTTAGTCAAAAAATGGGTAATTTTTTCCATTAAAAGCTTATTTTAGCCCAAAAAATATACAAAAGGATAAAGCTCAATAAAAAAACATAAAAACTTTTTAAAATCAAGGATAAGACTGACATTTTTCATTCTCCATTTGTAATACGAATGATACTTCCTCATTGGGTAACTCTAATTCAAGCTGCCTTAAGGCTTGGTGTCTATATATTACATTTCCAAAATTGAAATACATCCAAGAAAGTAAAAAAACAAATTACAAAAAAATAAATAAACACTATAATAAAATACTCAATTAGCAATGGAAATTGTTGATTTTCAAATGTAATAAAATAAATAATTAGTAATAAAAATACTGAAAGGAACCATCCAAAATTTGAATTTCTAAGGCAAAATTAACCTTTCAAAAAACTCCTCAATGCATGCATGGCAAAATAACCATTCATAGAAACAAAAGAAAATTAGCATCATAAGGTAGAAATAAACCAAATAATAAAATTAAATAACATAAAAAAATGCATGCTAAAATAAATATTAAATTCACATAATGCTAAATATGATAAAAAAAAGTAAATATGATAATAAATTATGGAAAAATATGCAAATAAATTATACAAGCCAAATAATGTTGAAATACACTTAAAATTTTTAAGAAAATAGGTTAGATAAACAAAAGAGATGACAAATGGCCAAGAGGAGAAATGAGGGACGAGATGAGAATAAAGCACAAAGATGGCTGGTTGGTCGTTGTGACTGACGGCTATCTATCGGGCCTTCTTCCCATCTATAATTAAAAAAACATAGGCAGAGAAGGAAAAAGCAAGTAGGGAAGGGAAATAAAGTTATCTAACCCTAATCACATGTATCTATAGCCTTAAAACATGCCATAATTAAAGAATAATAATGAAAATACATGTTTTAACATCAAATAATGAATGAAAATAATGAAAATATATCAATATCTTTTATCATGGATTAATGGAGGGAGTTACATCCTAACATATTATTCTGGTACATTAAACAACCTCAAACTATCATGGTAGTTATGCAATCACAAAAATCATGAATAAGTATATTGAATAACATAAAAACTTATATTACGATATTATAAAATAACAAATAAATCTAATTTAATTATATGATCATAACGAAATAATATAGAGAAGACTAAAATCCAGATTATTACTTTAAGGGATCTTAGTTTTTTAACTCTAGAAAGTGTGATATGATCCTTAATCCTTGAGAGCCATTTTTCATGATTTAATTGAAAATTTCATAGAGGTTTACATGGATGATTTTACATTTTATGGCCATGATTTTAAGACTTGTTTATCTAACCTTGCATTGGCTTTACAAAGTGTGAAGAGACTAGTTTTGTCCTTAACTAGAAAAAAAATGCCACTTTATAGTGAGGGAAGATATAATTCTAGGGTATAAAATTTATGATAAAATAATTAAGGTAGATAGGGCAAAGGTAGATGTGATTGATAAATTACCTCCTTCTACAAGTGTCAAAAGTATTAGAAGTTTTCTTAATCATATCGGTTTCTATCATTAGTGTATTAAGGATTTTTCTAAGATAGCTAAGTTGCTTTCAAATTTATTGCTTAAAGATAATGCTTTCAACTTTGATGATAAGTGTTTATAGGCTTTTAATTTGTTGAAGTAAAAGTTAATCACAACATCGGTCATAGCATTAGTAGATCAAAATTTGTCATTTGAGATTATATTTGATACTAGTGACTATACAATAGGAATGATCTTAGGCCAAAGAAAATAGAGAGTTTTTGACACCATCTACTATGCCAGTCACACACTTACTAGTGCACAAGTAAATTACACCACCATAAAAAAAGAGTTGTTAGGAATAATATTCTCATTTGAAAAATTTAGACCATATCTCTTAGGTACCAAAGTCATAGAGTGGTAGGATTATAGATCTCTAAGGTATATTTTTCTTAAAAAGGACTCCAAATCGAGGCAGGACTCCAAATTGATGCTAATTAAATGGCTTTTGCTACTTCAAGAATTTGATTTAAAGATTAAGGATAAGAAATGAGCATAAAGGTTTGTAGCTGATCATATATCTAGATTAGATCATACATATATAGAAAAAGGCAAATTTTTTATTTATTTTTTCGATAAACACATTTGTGTTGTCTATGCTTATGAAATTTCAACCCTTTGGTTCACTAATATTGCTAATTTTCTTGCAAAAGGCTATCTTCTAAAGGATCTTACTTGGCAATAAAAGAAAAAAGTGAAAGTAGATGCAAGGCATTACCTATGGGATTACCCATATTTATTCAAGCTATATCCCAATCAAGTATTTAGGAGATGTATTCTGATAAGGACCAAGTGGATATAATTAGATAGTGTCATAAAGGAGTGGTTGGAGGTCACGGTGGATTAAATTACATAGGGGAAAAATCCTACATTAGGTTTCTTTTGGCCTTTTCTTATTGCTAATGTCACGTTTTTTATAGAATCATGTGATAGGTGTCAACATGTAGGGAATATATTGAAAAGAGATGAGATGCCCATGAATAATGTTTTGGAAGTTGAAATTTTCGATGTTTAGGGTATCAACTTTATGGGGCCATTTTTAAATTCATTTAGGTTTGAATACATCCTAGTTATTGTAGATTATGCGAGCAATTTGGTAAAAGCAATAACTACTAGGACATATGGTGCTCGACCCATGCTTGAATTCCTTAAAAGGAATATTTTTACTAGGCTTAAGGCACTAAGGGCTATTATCACTGATGGAGGCAAACATTTTATCAACCATCAATTTAAATATTTGCTTAGGAGCAAAATCAAAACCCTATATCATCCTTAAACAAATGGGTAAGTGGAAATGTAAAATAGGGAGTTTAAATCAATCCTAGAGAAAATAATCAGTAATGTAAGAAAAGATTGATCCCAAAAGTTAGATGAGGCTCTTAAGGCTTATAAAACTATATTTAAGACCCCTATAGTCATGTCCCATTTTGTATTTTTGTTTTCATATAGTCTATTCATAGTTTTAATTCAGATTTGGTTAAGTGTTGAAGGAGGATACTAATTAGATTGAGTGTTTTTTATTTGTTCAAGAACTTTATGTAGAGTTCATTAGTAATTTATAAGTTAATTAAGAGTGGAATTAAGGTAATACAAAAGGGGATTTAGCTTAATGTAGTAGTTTTGAGCTTAAAATGAATGAAAAATTAGATTTTGTATTTTGTCTCTTGGACTTCCTGAGAGGGTCTCCAAGGTCGAGGGAGTATTCCTTCTATTGAGGGACCCTACAAATTGTTCCCAAGGAGAATCTCGTTGGAAGCAGAAAAATCCCCTCCATCGAGGTAGGTTGCATATGAATTTTAGGTTTTATTGTTCTTGTTCTGGATCTCTTTAATAGAGGGAGAATTCCCTCCATCGAGGGACCTTTTGGTTTCCATACAAAGATCATCACCTTAGTAGAGAGAGAATTCCCTCCATCAAGGGATTCACCCCCTATATAAGACTCATTTCATTTATTTACCAAGCATTACAAAACTTTCAGCACTAAATTGCTCTCCTCTCTTGAGTTCCTCACTCCCTCTCAAGAAGCATTCAAATTTTTAGTTGGTTCTTCAAAATTTTTGTTCATCAATTCATCTATGGCTCCAAAATGAACAAGGCTTAGTGGTACTTCAAGTTCCTCGGGTTTCCATATCTCGCCTTATGTAGATAAGGACAATGTCAAACTATCTAAGTACTTTAGGTTAGCTACCTATATTAGTCTGATGTATTTGACTAAGACCTATCTTTACATTGTAGCTAGTGACCTTTTGGTTAAAATCATGACACTAGTTTGCAACATTAGCTAAGGTGCCGTCATTAAAAAGTTTTTTAAAGTACATCCCATACTTGTTAGGGGTTTACCTACATCTTTTAGTTGCAACTTTGAAGATAAGCATGATTGTGGCAATGTTTGTTTCAAACTTGTGCAAAAAACCTACACCGTGGCTTTTCCTAACTTTTCAAAACACTTGGGATTTCGGTTGTATGGTATAAGAGATTTGCAAAATTTCACTTTGAGTTAGAATGAGGAAGTCATCCAAAATCATGTTAACCTAGTTCTATTTAATTCTAGTAGGACCAAAGCTTAATCTCTAAGAGATCATGCATTGAGGGTTCTCTATAGGATTTTGTCAAACAACTTTTATAGTTGTCATTGAGGTCCAGGTACAGTCAATGTAGGAGAATTGCTCATATTAAGGTCTATGGTTGAAGGCATCAAAATGAATTGAGCATTTCTTTTATGGCATATGTGAGGCCCCAAACATGACCCTAATTGAAATTGTATGTTTTAAGTAGGATTTTATTTGATTAAGATTAAATTAAAATATGTATTTCATGTAAAGTATGGGGCAAGTGATAAATTATTTTTGTTATTATATTAATTGCATGAAAATAGAATTTAATATTACTCGAGGGTATAATTGAAGTATAAAGTATTAATTTGGGATAAAATTTGTAATTATGGCATTTTAGGGGTCAATTGTGAATAGAAGAATAAATTAAAAGGTTAATTTGAGAGAAGGAATAATTGAAGAGGTTGATTTAATAGAAGAATTAAATGGAGGGGTTAATGTTAAGCATGCAAAAAGGTGTGTGGTTATTGTGTGAAATGCAAAATTTTGAAGGACTAAAAAAGATATTTTTCATGTCACTATATAATGAAAATTTAAAAGAGGAGAGAGGAGTTTTGAAGGGTTGATGTGTGGGCTTTTAGAGGAAAAGAACAAGAAAATATTTCATCTCATTTTCTTTCATTGTCTTTGAATTCTTTCAAGGAATCCAATTAATATTGCATGTTGGTTAATTAAGGGCAACTAAGCGTACAACTTTAAGGAAATAATCTCTACTGAATTACATCTTCTTCTTCTCATTTTTTTGAATTAATGGTTGAGTATGGTGCTGGAATTTTTGTTTAAAAGCTGATGTTGGTTGTTAAGGAGAAGAGGAGAGTAGAAAGATTAAAGGAAAATGAGTGGCAAGAGATTGAAAGTGAAGGGGGATTTCGGCAAGGTATGGGATAGAAATTATCTTGTATGCATGTGAATAATAATTGGATGATTAAGATGTACATATGTGTTGGATTGATTAAATGAAAGGAGGCATGAAGTTAGGATGTGTTACACTAAGTGTTGCATGGAAAATTAATGATAATAGTGGTCGTAATTTAATCCTAAAATGGGCTATTAATCTTTAATTAAAGCCATGTAAATTTTTATAGTTACACAAGAGTTATATGTATAAAATTGTAGTTGAAATCTAGCACTAAATTGGCCTCTACACTATCCTTATATTTAATGGAATATTAGGTGAGTTGTTGAACCCAGTTTTGGCACAGATTGTGGTTAATACGTTATATTTTTTTGTGTAATGGTCGGAATGATATGAGGATAATTCCTATGCAAAATATACTCCTCAATGCACATTTTGCATGTAGGAAGTATGAATTAAAATCGGGTGCAAGCTTGTCAAATATTGACTTGAAATTTATAGGGACTAGATGTACTGTTAGGAAACATACCTTAGTAAATTGGGCATAAATTTTGGTAGAGTTGTTAAAATGCTACAAAGTAAAATTTTGGAAAAACTAGAGACATGTAAGTATAAATTTGGTGGAGAAATGTTGGTTTAAATCCTTCTGAATTTTATTCTAAAAATCTTTATAAGTGGTAACAAACACTATTTTGGTTCAATGAATAGCATATAGTTTTTCTCAAATATCTGGAGCTATAGATAAGATATTAAGGTGAATTTTAATTATTTGGAAACTAGAAACATATGGGAATAAAAATCTGGAGATCATTTAGCCCAAAAATAACGTTTTCAAAATTATAAATGGCTCACAAGTTGGGTACATAATGCTGCCCTATGCAGAATTTTAATGTATCTTACATTATGCCTTTTATATAGTTAAGTTAAATTTGTGTCTATGTAAATATATAATGAATTGGATATGGCATGTGATATGGCTATTAATAAAGGGTTATATATATATATATATATATATATTCATACATGTATATAGGTAAAGATTATTGATAAAGATATCTAATATATATATATATATATCTGTGTGTGTGTGTGTGTGTGTGTGTGTGACTAAAATTTTATACATGATTGTTATATGTAAGATAAATTTTTGTGTATGTAATCCTATGATGAGTAAGTTTATATTTTAACATGTACCTACACTTTGAAATAAGAAATACAATAGTATGCTCATGTCCACATATAATGTCTTATGGATCACATGTTAAAGTATCTATTATGATGATATATGCACAAATGTCAAAATACTGAAATGTTAAATGGCAAATTGGTTACATGTATTTATATAAACTAGGGATTTTTATCTTTTTACATGATCACATACCTAATTTGTGTTGTGTTGGAAAGTTCTAAGAACAAGGTATGACTTATGTTGAATACTTGAACATGTATAATATATTTACCTAATTGTCAGGATATGTTCAAGCTAAATATGATGCCTACTAATAACATGATCAAAAGCTATGTGAAATATTATATAAACTTTGTATACATAGTTATGCTATAGTGATAATATATTTGTACTTTGGTTATATGTGTGCCTATTGATTTAATCTAGTGCAAGCATGATATATGAAAACAGAATTAAATAAAGTATTGCCTACAATTAGAGTTCAATTGTGGATACATAGGCACCTATAACGATTTTGTAGCTGCCACCGTCGACCTCATTAGGTCTAAAGTACAATGATCTTATAGGATCATGAACACCCCATTTGGGTTGATAGTTGACCCAATATGGGTTCATTTGACTGGTCCACCGTACAGTCGACCTCGTTTGGGTCCAAGGATCTGATATCCTCAGATATCGACCATTTTGATACCCTCAAACATTCACAGTTCCCGTTATCTACCTTTAGAACTTAAGTAGGCTATGTTACAGTATAAATATATCATAATTGGGTATAGTATACTGAGGCATATAATTTATGGAATATTCTTTTTAATTGAGTTTTCCAATGCATGTATCTTATTCTTTTGATTATATATATATATATATGTACAGAACATTCTATTAAATGTTGAATTTGTGAAGACTATTTAAATGTAGTAATACATTGCTAACCAAAATCATTGTTACTCTTATCACATGCTTATCGTTTATAGGCTATTTTAAATGTTTTTAAATTATGTATGATTTGGTGAATCTGATTATCACTATGAGTGGTTGTCCTTCACTTTTATTATCCTTACTAAGCTGTATCACTTAGCACGGGTTATTTTGATCCATGTAGGTTTTTGTAGTTAAGGCTTTTGCACAGGAATGTTCTCTTCATCAGGACAGGCCAACACTAATCTATCAAAGTTAATGCAGGAATTTTGATTAATTTTGTATAGTTCCTTACATATTTAATATGTATAAAGTTTATATTATATATGTATGTCATATGGACGTTAAGGTTGTAATAATCTCATAGTGAGAATGCTAGTATATGCATGCATCTTGAAGCTAGAATGACTTTATTCAAATGTGCTAGAATGCTGAATGATATGCATGATAGTGAAATGGCTAAGATAGTTGAATCTAGTATGATTAAGATAATGGGTTACATAATGAGTCACTGTGCTTATTCAAAATGAAATGTACATGAAAGATGTGAGAACCCTAATTAGAATACATGTTATATGATTAGACGGATCAGGTGACATGAATGTATGTAGATATTAATCGAGTTAATTGCCTAACATAACATGGCTTGAGTAAACTTGATTATATATTATAGAGATGCTAGATTGGGGTGTTTCAATTTGGTATCAGAACCTGGTTTATTCTTTTTTAGGCCATTTGAGTATAGGATTCTATAATATGAGATAGTGTTGTGTTGGCCTAATGCAGAAGTTCCTATTTTTTTTAGATTAAAGATGGAGAATTCCTCTAAGGATGGTATAGAAGAATCAGCTAAAAGTAATTTTTAGGTTAGATCAAATCCTCCTAATCCAATGACTTTATCATCACATCAAAATGAAATTCTTGCTGCAGTTTTTGAAGAGGCCTTATTGAAAATTTCTCATGATATGGCCCAGATTCTGCAAAGAATGACTTTGGCCAAAGCTCCAATATCTGAAATAAGGAAACATAGGGCACAAGAATTTATGGACACTAATTTAAAATAATCAAATGAAGCTAAGTTCTAGTAGGAAAGGTTAGAGAGGATTTTTTATGAAATTAACTGCCCTGTAAGTCACAAGGTATCTTGTGTTGTGTCCTTACTTCAAGGCATGGCTTATGATTGGTGGAAACTGATATTAAGACAACCTCAGTTACCTGACCCACTTACCTGGAAATTCTTTGAGGAGGAGTTCAGGAAGAAATATGTAACTGAGGCATACAAATAGGAGAAATTAAAGCAATTTTTGAATTTGAGACAAAAATCTTTATCTGTGGCTGAGTATGAAAAAGAATTTAGCCAGTTGTGCAAGTATGTTCCCAAGGAGATGTTGATAGGAGTTTTTAAATGCAGACACTTTGAAGATTGGCTGAATGATCGAATAAAAGAAAAATTGTTTCGGATTTACATCTCTAAATGTGGTAGATTTTAACCAACTGGTTACAACTGCTATGAAAGTTGAAAGGTATGAGATAGAAAAAAGAGAGTGGGAGCAAAAAAGAAGTGGTTCTAAAGGAGGATCTTCCACTGGAAAAAGATTTAGAGGAGCTTAAAGAGGACAGCCTGCAGAGTCTATTTTTAGTTATGCTAAAGGAAAGAAACAAGAATCCTCTACCAAATTTAAATCTGAGAATGAAGCTTTAGAAAGACAGAGTAGAGGTCAAGCACCTGAGTGTCCACATTGTTCCAAGCACCATTGGGGTAACTGTAGGAAATTAGCTGGAGAATGCTTTAGATGTGGTAGTGCTGACCATTTTATGGCAAATTGTCCTTTGAAATGGGATTAAGGTTTTAAGCAACAGGGTAGTAGGGGAGCTTCTAATGCACCCCCATCTGGTAGAGGTAGAGGTAGAGAAAGGGGTGGATCAACTCATCATGCATCTTAGTCCCATAATATGTTAGAAACAGTTGATAGACCTTCTGCTCAAATGGATACTGGTCGGGCTTATGCAATGAAGGCTTAGAAGGAATATAATGCTCCAAAAGTTATAGTTGGTACTTTTTCTCTCTATAATTATGACATACATGCACTTATTGATCCTGGCTCTACTCATTCATATGTTTGTATTGGGATTTTAGGTAGAGATAGGTTTGAAATACAATAGTTACATTTTGATGTTTGTGTGACTAGTCCATTAGGACATAGTGTAATTGTTAATAAGGTGTGTAAAGACTATCCTATAGTAGTTTAGGGGAGAGAGTTTCCAGCAGATTTGATTGTGTTGCCATTTCATGAGTTTGATGTAATTTTGGGAATGGATTGGTTATCCAATCATCATGCAGTTGTGAATTGTGAAATGAAAATAGTAACTTTCAGGGATGATAAAGGAAGGGAAGTGGTAGTAAAAGGCAGTTGTTCTAAGCTACTGACTAATATTATATCAGCAATGCAAGCTAGGCGTTGTCTTATAAAAGGATGTGAAGCATTTTTAGCTTTAGTCCTTGACTCAAAAAGGGATACAGTGAAGCTTGAGGATATACCAATTGTGAATGAAATTTTAGAAGTATTTCCTAAAGAATTACTTGGTCTTCCTCCAGAAAGAGATGTTGAATTGTTTATTGATCTGTTACCTAGCATGACCTCGATTTCTAGGGCACCATACAGAATGGCTCCATCTAAATTGAAAGAGTTAAAGGTTCAATTACAAGAATTGTTAGATAAAGGCTTCATCAGACCTAGTATGTCACCTTAGGATGCTCCGATTTTATTTGTTAAGAAAAAGGATGGATCTATGAGAATGTGTATCGATTATAGACAATTGAACAAAGTAAAAGTGAAGAACAAATATCTTTTACCTCGAATTGAGGATTTGTTTGATTAACTGAGTGGTACTGGTGTTTTTTTAAAGATAGACTTGCGATCAGGTTATTATCAGCTCAGAGTAAAGGATGGGAATGTTTCTAAAACTGTATTTAAAATCCGTTATGGGCATTATGAATTCTTAGTTATGCCATTTGGGTTAACAAATGCACCTGCTGCATTTATGGATCTTATGAATAGGGTATTTAGACCTTACTTGGATCATTTTATTATAGTGTTTATCGATGACATATTGTTTTATTCTATGAATGAAGCTGAGTATGCTGAACATCTAAAGATTATATTGCAAACTTTAAAATAAAATCAGTTGTTACCAAGTTGAGTAAATGTGACTTTTGGCTTAAGGAAGTTTCTTTCCTAGGCCATGTTATATATGCTGAAGGTGTTAGGGTTGATCCAAATAAAATTGAAGCTATTGTTAATTGGAAACCACCCAAGAATGTACATGAAGTTAGAAGTTTTCTCAGGTTGGAAGGTTATTATCTCGTTGTTTTGTGAAAGGTTTTTTCATCATTGCTTCACCACTCACTAAGTTATTAAGGAAGAATATTAAGTTTGAGTGGTATGATCATTGTCAAGCAAGCTTTGATCATTTGAAGAAAATGCTGACTGAAGCTCCAGTGTTAACTCAACCAGTGTCAGGGAAAGAGTATGCAATGTACAGTGATGCCTCCAAGATTGGGTTAGGTTGGGTATTAATGCAAGATGGTAAGGTAGTAGCTTATGCATCCAGACAATTGAAACCATATGAGCAGAACTACCCAACTCATGATCTAGAATTGGCACCTGTGGTTTTTGCTTTAAAGATTTGGCGACACTACTTGAATGGGAAAAAATGCAGGATTGTTACTAATCATAAAAGCCTTAAATACTTGCTTACTCAGAAAGAACTTAATTTGAAGCAGAGAAGATGGTTGTAATTATTCAAAGATTATAATTGTATAGTTGACTACCATCCAGGAAAAGTGAATGTGGTTGTTGATGCTTTGAGTCATATGACAATGGCAGTATTGATGTTAAAATAGTACAGATGGAAATTTACATCAGATAGTGCATTACTAGCACAGCTTAAAGCTAGGCCCATGGTTAGGCAAAAAGTGATAGATGCTCAAAAGGATGATAAAAAGTTACAACAGATTGTCAAAGCATTTTCTGTAGGAGATCAATCAAATTTTTTAGTGAAAGAAGATGGTGGTGTATAAACCATAGCAGGTTTTATGTTTTCTATGACAAAGATGTGAAAAGAATAATGTTGCATGAAGCACATAATACTGTATTTACTATGCATCCAGGTGGGAACAAGGTGTACAAAGAGTTGAAATAGTTTTACTGGTGGCCTGGCATGAAGAACGATATTGTTGAATATGTTTCTAAATGTTTAACATGTCAGCAAGTAAAAGCAGAACATCAGTTTCCTTCAGGTCTCTTGAATCCCATTCTGGTTCTGCAGTAGTTGTGGGAAGACATTACTATGGATTTTGTTACTATTTTGCCTTTTACTCAAAGAAAATATGATGCTTTTTGGGTAATAGTGGATAAGTTAACAAAAGTAGCTCACTTTATACCGGCTCAAACAGATTATTCTATAGATAAGCTTATAGAATTGTATATGAATGAGATTGTACGGTTACATGCTATACCGGTATCCATAATTTTAGATCAAGATCCAAGGTTTACATCAAGATTTTGGTAGAGTCTACAGCAAGCTTTGGGAACATAGCTCAAGTACAGTACAGCTTTGCATCCTCAAACGGATGGACAATCCCAAAGGGTTATTCAGATTCTAGAAGATATGATAAGGGGATATGCTTTGGAGTTTTCTGGAAGTTGGGATAAATATGTAGCCTTAATGGAATTTGCCTACAATAACAGTTATCAGAAGAGTATTCAAATGGCACCATATGAGGCTTTGTATCGAAGGAAATGTAGAACTCCAGTCTGCTAGACTGAGTTGACTGAATTCAAAATAATTGGTCCTGGCCTTGTTAGAGATATAGAGGAAAAAGTTTAAGTTATCAAGCAGAGGCTAAAAGGAGCTAGTGACAGGTAGAAATCATACGTTGACTTGAAAACGAAAGATATCGAGTATCAAATGGGTGATAAGGTGTTTCTATAGGTATCTCCATGGAGAAAGGTACTTAGATTTGGGAAAAAAGTAAAGATCAATCCGAGATTTATTGGTCCATATGAAATCCTTTAAAGAGTCAGATCAATGGCTTATAGATTAGCCCTTCCTATGGAATTAGCCAAGCTTCACGATGTCTTTCATGTATCCATGCTTGGAAGATATCGCTTGGATGAGTCACATAAGTTGCAAGTTTAAGATATTCAAGTACAACTGGATTTCACATATGATGAGGAACCGAAAGAAATCTTGGCTAGGAAAATCAGACAATTGAGGAACAAACAGATCCCTCTGGTCAAAGTACTCTGGAAATATCGTGTTGTACAAGAAGTAACTTAGGAGTCAGAGGAAACAATGAGAGAGCAATATCCTCAATTGTTTGAATTAAGTATGAATTTCGAGGAAAAAATTTCTTAAGGGGGAGAAAGTTGTAAGGCCCCAAACATGACCCTAATTGGAATTGTATCTTGTAAGTAGGATTTTATTTTATTAAGATTAAATTAAAATATGTATTTCATATAAAGTATGGGACAAGTAATGAATTATTTTTGTTATTATATTAATTGCATGAAAATAAAATTTAATATTATAGTTTAATATTACTTGAGGGTATAATTAAAGTATAAAGTATTAATTTGGGGTAAAATTTGTAATTATCGCATTTTAGGGGTCAATTGTGAATAGAAGAATAAATTGAGGGGTTAATTTGAGAGAAGAAATAAATGGAGAGGTTGATTTAAGAGAAGAGTTAAATGGAGGGGTTAATGTTAAGCATGCAAAAAGATGTGTGGTTATTGTGTGACATGCAAAATTTGGAAGGACTAAAAAGGATATTTTCCATGTCACTATATAATGAAAATTTAAAAGAGGAGAGAGGAGTTTTGAGGGGTGGATGTGTCAGCTTTAAGAGGAAAAGAGCCAGAAAATATTTCATATCATTTTCTTTCATTGTCTTTGAATTCTTTCAAGTAATCTAAGTGATATTGCACGTAGATATTATCGAGTTAATTGCCTAACATAACATGACTTAAGTAGACTTCATTATATATTATAGAGATGCTAGATTGGGGTGTTTTAGTGTAGCATTAAAGATTTGCAGCGGAAGCCCAATGTAGTAAAAATAATTTCCTTGGGATGGATCGCCAATCATGGCTAAAGCGGTAAAACACATGGATATAGGGGATTCCCTTGGTGAGCCTTAGTTTATAGACTTTACCATGCTAAAGGATATGAATGTGATCTAGGATAAACCGCACCAACATTGAATAGATAAAGATGAATACTTACAATTAATAATTGTTAGCTAAAACCAAGAGGAAGATCAAAAGGTTCCAACAGCTAATATGGTTCCTTTACCTCAAGTGGTAAACTTTATAAATCAGGTGAATGTAAGATTAGTTGTGCAAGTTATGCAAATTGATAGCTTGTAAAGGAGCTGAAAGCATCTCACCACACATTTTAAGCAATTCACCACCAACTTTTGGAAGTAATTTCCACAAGCACAACTACCAACAACACAATGACTAGAGCTTAGTTTTACTGTAGAAATTAAAGTTTTGAGAGGGGGTAGAGCTTATTTAAGCTCAATTTTGTTCAAGAGATTCAAGAAGTAGTCAATCTCACACCTCTTTTTTATTCATGAAAGTTTTTATTTTATTTTGCTTATTTTTTTTATTTCTTTTTAGTTTTCTATTCTTATTTTTATTTTCCTTGCTCATTTTGTAACTTTAAGTTACTTTGTAATTTGTTATAGTAGTAATAGTAGTGCTTCTGTTTTGCTATTTTTTCCACATTTTATTGGGTTACGATAATGATTTAGTTGAGTTTAAAACTATCACTTAGCTTACATTAAACTCTGTTCTCCCTAGTTTTTTCTATAAAAATGAACATGTTAAACTTTATCTTAGAATGTATGATGATCATAATTTTTTTAGTATCAAGGGAAGCATATTCTTTGATGAAATTTTAGCTAGTTTAGCATTCAACTTTTTAAGCACTAAGACCATTTTTGAAATAATAAGGAAAAATTAGTGTATTGAGGTTGTTGAGCAAGAAATTTTAGACTCTAAAACCTTGATCATCACCCTTCAAAGCATGGAAACAACTTAAATAATGTAGAAAGTCGTATAGGAATAATTTTCTTTTCTAGCCACAATTAAGCTTATTTACTTACCCTATATGTATTTTTATCCCTTGTTTGCCATTTTGAGCCTAACAAGGCATGTTTAATACATGCCATATTTATTTTTCTTGTTATCCTTATTGATTTACCATATAACTCAAAAGGCCTGTGTCTACCTTTCTAAGAGTTGGCCACTCTCAGATTAGGATAGATAAATTTTTATCGGGGTATTTTCAAATAGTGTAATTAGAAAGAATTATTGATATTATGGGTGGGGATTGCTAAAAAGTTAGGAAAGTAGTTGAAATTTTAATTACCCATTTTATCTTGTGTTACCAACAATAAAGGCAAATAGGAAAAAAAAAGAAAAAGAAAGAAAAAAAAGTAAAAGAAAGAAAGTTTGCAATAAAACAAGTAGTTTATGGCAAAGTTTTACGTGTGGGGTATTTATAGGGGAAAAAGAATTATGAATTCATAAAAGTGGTTTAATTATTAAATTAAAAGGAGTTTTAGAGCTCTTTTCTCTCAAAAATGATTTATGTAAGGGATTTGGTAAGAAAATATGTTTAGATGAAGTGCTTTTGTAGTGGTGGAGAAAAATTTAGAAATGTTTGCTTGTTCAATCAAAAAGAGGGTATTTCTTTTGTATATACTTGTCCACTCTTTGTTAACCATCGCCCTAAACACATTACAACCTACTGAAGACCTAGTGATTCTTTATTTGCTCTTGAGTTGTTTAGTGAAGATGACCTTTGGGTTCTGGTACTAAAGGAGAGACTTATGGTGTTACTAGAGTTTTCATGTGTTAAACTACTTTTAAATTTAGGTGTACATTGATTCTAAGCATGACTATGAATTTACATTGGTCTTTTGTTTATGAAAAGAGCTAAAAATATTTTTATCTTGCACACACACATGGAAATCAGCTTGTATTTTCTTGGTTGAATCTAATTTAGCTGCAATTTTGTTGACTGCTCCTATGAAATTGCTAAGTATAATTTTGAATTTCATAATTCTTAGTTCAAGTTTGATTATTTTAAGAAGTTGGTTTATTTAAATTTACTTGAGGACGAGCAAAGGCTAATAGGAGGGTATTTGATAATTGTGAATTATAACTATGTTATTAGTATGTATTTAGGTGATTAATTTTTTAATTTATTATTGACTTTCTTAATTGTATGTTTAATTTTATAATTTTTAATTTATGTAGGTTTAATCTCATTTTGTTGTAGTTAGGTGGTAAATTAGAAAAATAGGAAGTTATTTGGAGAAAGGAAGATATTTGAGCAATTTAGGAATTTTGAAGAGAAGATATGTGTAGTTAGAAATGTTCTCTTCTATAAAGGAGAATTCCCCCTTTACAGAGGAAAATATAAAAAATTAGATTAAAATAGCTACCTTAGTGGAGCGAAATTCTCCCTCTACTAATGAAAGCTTGACATAAAGACGAACAAAGGCATTCTCTTCGATGGAGGGACCTTTCTTTTTATCGAGGTAACCGAAAGGACGAAGTAAAAGTCAATCTCCTTGATGGAGGGATTTTTCCCTCTACCAAGGTAAGGTGTTTCAAACAAGATCAAATTATAATTTTCTTCAGGATTAGGAAGTTAATTGGCACCTAAGCTCTTCATTCCAAGATTTATAAGCAATATAAACACCAAAATAATAGGAGGATGAAATTTTTACTTAAGTTTTTGACCTAGTTTTGAAAAGTATTTGAACCTCAGGTTTGAAGGTTGTAAATTGGATGTTATGAGAAGACATCAAGGAAATCTAACAACCTTATTTGCATTCTAATATTTTATTTTAATTTTTTAGTTTTTTTAATATGATTAGTGAGTAGTTTTTTTTACTTTTGCTAAGGGAAACTTGAACCATCATATTTCTATTGTACTAACTTTGGTTTGTGTTTAATTTTCAATACAAGTGTTTTATTTTCTTAATTCCTAAGTTAATTCTTATCTTAAATTCTATTGGATTGATGATTACTGTATTGAATAAATGGTTAATGGTCAATTTCTGTTAGGAATTATAGGTTACATGCATCTCATACATAAGCGAAATTTAAAATTTTTAACCAATAAATCTGATCTTGTCGTGAATTTACAATATACATATTAATGAGAATAAGAAAAATCACCTTTGATTTTTGTTGAATAGTTGATTTTCCTTCTCACCGGGTTGTCACAAACCACAGTGTCCAAAATCGAACACCTCAAATGAGTAATCCACACAAGAGAAGGATAGAATGAACTAACAATTGGGAGAAACAAGGCTAGCCAAAAACCCTAGATGCTAGCTAGGGAATGTGGCGGCTAGGGCTTTTTGAGTGAGAGAAAAACTTTTCTCTTAATTGTTCACACTTAGCCTTAATACCCTATCACTTGGATTTTTATAGTTAGGTTAAAAATCCAACTTCATAATAGGATTGGACTCTTTAAAATTGCTGGACAAATATTAATTGGGCTTCTGGAATTATTAATAATTTATTTGGGGTCAATTAAATCCAATTTAAGCCCTTTCACAAAAGACTATGCACAAAACCCACAAACTAGGCCCTTTGTGCATATACTTGGATTTAATTACCCAAATGAATTCCAAATACAACCAAATTAAATATGTAGGCTCCATAACACTTATGAAATATATTTAATTTATTTTTGTCCAAGAATTAGGCCTCTAAAGCCTTCTATTTGTAGTTGGCTTGTAACCCTTCCTCTAGAGGGTTTCTGCGCCAACTTCACTTCTTTGGGCCCCTTTAATTCCTCCAATGGATCTATTAATTATTATATCAGTCCTATAATACTTATAGTTCAATAATAATTAATTATAAAATACATTATTTCAATTAGGTCCATTTTTACAGAACATTTCAAAAAAGTTATGCAAATAATTTTACTTGATCATAAGTCTACTCAAATGCTCAATATAACCATACATCTTCAATGCATGAGTAGCAGCCGAAGTGCCTTCCACCATTTTGCAACTAAATAGAGCTCGAGCAATCTCATATTGCTCAGTTCTAGTTTGAGAAGAATAAAGCTCCTCTAGATACAAAATGATGGTTCTAGCATCCATCATCTCATGTTGTTTCTGAAGCTTTGAGGGCATAGCACCCAGCATCAGACATGCTGCTGCTTCACTATCCTCCATGTATTTACAATAAGTGCCTTTGATCTCATCAATGGCATCATCTGATGGAAGTGGTGGTGGATCTTTATCCAAGACATAATGGATCTTTTCAGCTCTGAGAACAATTCTCACTTGCCTAATCCAGTCAGAATAGTTACTTCCAACCAGCTTGTTATCCAAGATTGATCGTATATTAATGTCTGATGTGCTCATGATGATGACCTAGATGTGAAAAAGAAAACATATGAGAGTACGTTTATATATATGTATACATTAATTAGGTCTTTAATTAATCCATTTACTACAACTATTTTATTGCGAATTAATAGCCCTCACTATTTAATCTGAGAAAAACCGGTGGTTTTCCTAGTGGGCCAATATCCAATCCTTGATATGTAATTTGACCTTGACTGTGGTCAATAAGCTAAACTCCATACCGTTGAAAGGTAGGTATCTCTATACCAATTGTGTCTCTACACAACTATTGGATCATCAGGTTATCAACTCTTGATGCTTGCATATCATATATGCATTTTCTAATCTTGCCTCTAGAACCATTAGCCTTGACTGTGGTAAACAAGCTAATAGGCTAGCTAAGATGACCCATTTAATTATATTTGAACATATTCGATATAATGTGAGCTTGACTGTGTCAACAACCCACACTATAAAGAACTCTGGTTCTCCTTAAATTAATGGAAGGCTTATATACTAATTATTTGAAGGTTTTAATTAATTAAGTCTCATCATACATGGTTGGCATACATTGGTATACATCCTACATCTATCAGATAAATATAAGAATAAAAATATGGTATAGTTATGGACTTTACTACATTGATTTCCGTGAGCCAAAAGGGAAATCAAAAGGTCAAACCTAGGTAGTATGCATGATTCAAACAAGTATAAATAATTACATTATCTTCAATCTTGTTGGATCTCCATCCGGCCCATATTGCTCCTTGATAGTGGTCTCCATCTCTATCTCTAATTCTAATCTAAGTAATCTAATACATATTACAATTTGAAAAAGAAATACAAACTAAAAATAAGTGGCCAGGACATGAAAGTCTTCGTTGGGCCAAAACACGCATAATGCTCAATCACATTGGGCCTTATCCATAACTATCCATCATGCCAATTATACACCCTCATATGCATTTATAATGCATAAAGTAATGGATTATTAACTTTGTTTCAACTCTTGAAACTTGCGTTTGAGTTATTTTAATAATGTGATCAAATTAGGAAACTTTTTCATTTTGGAAACTTCCATTTTAGGAAACCCTTTTGTATGCATGTGTTCTTGCCTTAATAATCAATCCAATTGATTATTAATTAATTATTAATTGATTATTTAATTAATTAATCATATTAAATAATTAAAAGAATCAATTTTAGGCCTTAGATAAAGGGTAGGTCGAAACCCACCAAACTAAACCCTAAATGTGTTCACACACAAACTAGTTTTGTGTCTATTGGACCATTTAGGCCTTTTGGAATGATCCAAGCCCACTCCAGCACTTAAAACCCATTAATAAACTTAATTATAGTTTATTATATTTGATCTAAATCAGCTCCTTGGGTCCACCAAGTCATTCACTAATTTAAATCAAGTCCATAAACATAATTAAGCCCATTAAGTGGTTTTAATGAATTAAAATTAATCCAATTAATTCAAGGCCCATTTTAATTAATCCAATTAATTAAAAACACATTAATATATCGAATATATCAGATTTAGGAGATTAAAAATCGTTCTAAATATGAACACACTAAGAACATACTAAGAACACACGAAGAACACCAATTTATCGAACTTTTCGACCAAACTAGTTTTCATGCAAAACTTGTTCGATTTTAATTTTGCTTGATCCTATGGCTTAATATCACATATTAAACACATAAATTATCATCAAAATGATCTTATAGTGGATCAATAAAATTTTAATTTTGAACAGCCCCTAAACATCATTGAAAAATAAAAGCCATTCACGCCAAAACCATGATTCCTTTCTCAGAAGAATCTTTTTTATTTTTCGTTATATATATTTGATCGCATATATCCATAAATCAATATTTCTTATTAATGAACAATCAAATATAATATTTTAAAATTTATGAAATAAATAACTCAAAAATAAAACTTATTCCATAGAAAAATATAGAATTGTAGATTCATGGAAAAACCGAGGCTCTGATACCATCTTGGGAATTATCGGTTACATGCATCTCATATATAAGTGGAATTTAAAATTTTTAACCTATAAATCTGATCTTTCCATGAATTTACAATATACATATTAATGATAATAATAAAAATCACCTTTGATTTTTGTTGAACAGTTGATTTTCCTTCTCACCTAGTTGTCACAAACTACAGTGTCCAAAATCGAACACCTCCAATGACTAATCCATACAAGAGAAGGATAGAATGAACCAACAATTAGGAGAAACAAGGGCTTGCAGAAAACCCTAGATGCTAGCTAGGGAAGGTGGTGGCTAGGGCTTTTTGAGTGAGAGAAAAACTTTTCTTTTAATTGTTCACACTTAGCCCTAATACCCTATTACTTGGATTTTTATAGTTAGATTAAAAATCCAATTTCATAATAGGATTGGACTCTTTAAAATTTCTGTAGAAATATTAATTGGGCTTTTAGACTTATTAATAATTTATTTGGGCTCAATTAAATCAAATTTAAGCTCTTTCATAAAAGACTATTCATAAATCCCACAAACTAGGCCCTTTATGCATATACTTGGATTTAATTACCTAAATGAATTTCAAATCCAACCAAATTAAATATGTAGGCTACATAACACTTATAAAATATATTTAATTTATTTTGTTACAAGAATTAGGCCTCTAAAGCCTTCTGTTTGTGGTTGGCATGTAACCCTTCCTTTAGAGGGTTTCTGCGCCAACTTCACTTCTTTGGGCCTCTTTAATTCCTCCAATGGATCTATTAATTATTATATCAATCCTATAACACTTATAGTTCAATAATAATTAATTATGGAATACATTATTTCAATTAGGTCAATTTTTACAGAACATTTCAAAAACGTTCTGCAAAAAATTTTACTTGATCATAATTAATTAAACTCTTTAATTAATTATTCTCTTATTCACTTCTCTATCCCCCATAATAATATCAAATATTATTATCCTTGTCATTTTACCATTTTATCCTTTTCTCTATATGTGTGTGACCTATATTGGGTTCCTATCCATGTTAGCAGTATAATATGTAATTGTGAGTTCTATTCAAAACTCACATGATTTAAACTTCTATAAATCATTTTATCAATCCCTATTGATATACTATTATACAATGATTGGCCTCTGGCTAGACATCATGACTACCCAAATGTCTGAAAAGTTAAGTTGTTTGACTATGCCTTTCCATAGAAACAGTTATCGTGCAATTACTCCTTCCACAACTCTTATCTCAATTAGATTCTAAGTATGGATTTCTATCAACTTATATAAATCTAATTATGTATGTTCTATTAATTTAACCATTGTGCCCAAAATGCCCTTCATGGATCTCTATCCATCTTGGCATATTACTCTGGCCAGAGATTCTCTGAACAAGGCAATTATAGAATCATGCAAGATAACTTTCCTTATTAAATCAGGGATGGTGAATCCTTTGTCAATCACTCAACTATCTTCAAGTAGGTCATGATGTATCCAATCTCCTAACTATGTTCACTCCCAGTTGGAAGTAATCAGTTATGGAGTCAAAATATACCACTTGCTACTTAAGATAACTTTGGTGATCTCAAGTCTAAGGATACTTGCACAACCACTATGAAGAGATTCCTCACTGACATAGATTTAATATCCATGTGAGGATTCTCTTTGCAGGTCTCCAATGAACTTGTTCTTCTAACAAGCATCCACATGTTAACTTTGATTATCTTCCATAATCACAGTTATGAGAACCACTGCTTGAACCATTCAAGAAGCATAACATGTGCTAATCTATCCAAATTAACAATGTCCTATCTTGTTAATTCTATGACTAGGAATATTTAGATATTAACACATTTGCAAGAAATAGACAACTCATATCATGAACACTTTCATGATTGCCTTTGCACTATGTTTATAATATCAAGGACTTCATTTATTAATTTAAGATTTACAAACTCATGTATTTAAACATAGCATTAATAAATTAATAATGCCTTTTATTAAGAATATAAATTCATAGACTACAAAAAAATAGGGAATTAGCGACGGAGAATTCCGTCGCTAATTGATGAAATTCCGTCGCTAAATTACTATAGCGACTAAACGACGGTTCGTCGCTATTTGGCCGTCGCTGGCATTTTTAGCGATTGAATTAAAAAATAGTCGCTATATATAGCGACAAAAATTTCGTCGCTAATTAACCTTAGAATCAGTCGTCTTTATAGTAAAAAAATATTAGCGACCAAATAATTCGTCGCTATTTTTAGTCACTAAAAATATTTGTAATTTCAAGGAATTAGCTACGCCAAATTTCGTCGCTAACAATGCAGCATAATTTATTTTTAATAATTTATTTTTTATTATTATTATTTGCAATATATTTTTTTGTAGCACCACCGAAAAAATGCATTAAATTCTGTTGCACCACCGAGCAGCTGGAGTTGGCCAATGAATGGCCATACACCAACAAGTTAAGTAGCCTTTCTATTCTTGCTACCTTTTCCACTCTTTACCTCCTGAAGCCCTGAATTGCAGACAAAGATGAAGAAAACCACAACAAATGCAGTTAATGTTAAAAAACAATCCATAGTTAAAGATTCACACATATAAAATTGAAATTCCAGTCTATTTATAGACTTTAATTTTTGACATCAAATCCATAGTTAAAGATGCACGCTGAGTATTCTGGATTTAGGTACAATACATTATTTAAAAAATTTCTCCTACAATTTTTCTAACCAATAAGCACTTCTGGAAACAATATCCAATCACATAATCGCGTTATGGCCATATATACCACATAATGCATTGGTCATTACTTTATAATCATAAACTATTAAATTTAGTTTATACAAGGGTGACTAAGGAAATTTATTCGTCTTAATACACAACTTACATCTGCTATCATGAGGTCAAGTTCCCAAGGGCTATGGAGGCACTAGACCTGTGAGATTTCCAAGCTGTAGAGGCACTTAATGGATACATTCTGACCCAAATTCCTGCATCATAATTGAGTGATTCAATTAAGAAATGGAAACAATTAAGGAATTTTTTTTCTAAATAAATAGTAATGACTTACAAGTCCATTAGCTCCTTAAGCTCAAAAGTTCACTGGGTACATTAGCTCGGTATATGAAAGCATACATGGACATGATCTAGAAGCAATAAATTAGTTTTAAATGTCTTTTAATTATGTATAAACATCCTGGCTCAATGCACCTATTTATTTGTAACATCATCATAATTGGCATGTGGATAATCAAAAGCCAATTTAATTCTCTAATCAAATAAGCAAAAACAGAACTAAAGATTTAAAGGATGACTAATGAACAGATAAACAAAAACGAACAGATATATATATATATATATATATATATTTTGCTAACCAAATGACTAGTCCTAGGCTCAAGAGTTATAAAAATTCCAACTCCTTGCAAGTTTCCATCACTTCCAATTCTAAAACTTAGGGCAAACAAGAAAGTAATTAACTAAAATATCAACTAAAGACATAATGACATGTAATCATACTTAATAGCATTTTGGAAGAATATGGAATAAGATTCCTGTTATCGACCTAAGCTAGAAGAATGAAGAAGAGCATAATATCATTAGGAAATTTAAACTTGAGTTATTTAAATGATATAATAAGTTTCAATAAAATATTTCTTCTTACATATGTTTGAAGATTACTGCTCAATTTTAATTACAAGATAATTAGAAGCCCACAGATACAATTACCTCAAATAATCCTTTAAAAAAACATAAAGAACTTTCAAGTTCCACCAAAAGCAACCTGGAAGAAACAGAAATATAATTGCCATTGCTTTTCCTTTATTTAGTTCGTGAAAGATAGAGAAAAGGTTGGTAAATACTTCTCTCAGTCATTCTCCAATTATGGATACGATCCTGCAGGGAGTTAAGAAGATTAATGTCCTTGCCTAGAAATGCATGATGTTCAAGCAAGTAGTGGAGAATTTAGCATGCAAAAACACATATTTTGGTTCCCAAACCGTGTGCATTTTGTCTATTAAATCATGAACGTCGGTTTGTTCAAATTAAGCCTTCCAACTTTCACTTTGTTAGAACTAAGCCATAAACTTGAAGGGCATAATCTTGACAAAATAAGAGTTGATGGGCTTAATACATATAAGTTCAAAGGCTAAAAAAGGCAGTTTTTTCTACATACTCACAGTCAAAGCAATGTCTTTTTCTATCAAACAACAGCAGCTTCATTAGTTAGGATACAAGGCTACTGAACCTGGAGGACACCAATAAGGGCGGAGGAAGGCATGCCGTCGAATATGAATTGCACAAGTAGAGATGGCCATAGACAGTGGTCTCATACTTGGTTTAACACAATGGAGGCACACGAAATTTACAGGACCTTGCACAAACACATATAATTTTTTATAATGTAAGAAATGTACAAAAAGTGTAAGCATGCAGTATTGGAGAACTTAATAAGAAAGAAAGTAACAAGAGGCAATTTCTGCTTAAGCAATGGAAGTACCTGAGTAGCAAAGACCAGTAATTCACCAATTGCAAAAAGAATAAAGAAAATGTACATGCTTTTAAAACAGAAGGCAGCCAAACAACATATTGCTAGATTTAATTTCCCCTAAATTCTCATTAAATCCCTAGATTTAATTTCTATCATAATCCTTAAATCTTCCATTAGATCTCACAAATAGGGGGTTAAGAGAACTTACCTTATGAATTAATGGAGAAAATTGCAACCAAGGAGGTGGGAGAGGAAGAGAATACCGAAGAAAGAGAGAGAGGAGCATAGCCTGCTCTCTTTGCACGACAAAAGAGGAAGAATGAAGGGGAGGAGGTGACGGCGACACCAAGAGGAGTCGTGGTAGTGGCGGGGCGACGGCGGCCTGCAGTTGCTGGTGGGGAACGGCGACGACGAAGAGAAAGGAAAGGAGAGAAGAGGGAAAAGAAGAAAGAGAGTCAGTGAAGGAGGAGGAACCCGACTCTCCAAATATAATTCAACATAAAATAAGCCCCACCCCAAACCGACGTAGTTTTGGGTTTGGAAGTGGCAAAAATCCAATTAGGTCCGTCAATTCTAAACCATTTAACAAATAGACCCAATTCTCCTTCTTTTATGCAATTAAACCTCCTAAACAATTATAATTCAATCTATATATTTATTTTATTTTATTTTATCTCATTATTTAATATTCATTTTATTACCAAGTTTGAATAAAAATTTCGGATCAATCTAGAGAATTCTAGGAACTCTAGAAAAGAAATGAATCTATTATTATTATTATTATTATTATTATTATTATTATTATTATTATTATTATTATTATTATTATTATTATTATTATTATTTCTCTCATATAACTTAAAATGTGTTAATTTGTGATTTAATTAAAACCTATAATTTTATTTACTCTTAATATCATTTTAAATCATTTATTTATTAATATTTATCGAGTCAGTCCGATTATTATTCGGGTAACTCCAAGTTGGGGTGTTACACAAACATTAGAGAGAGAAGAACAAAGAGCCGTTAATTGCAACTTCTTTCCAAAGCAAATCGGATAGGGTTAGAAAGCAACAAACACGATCTTCACCATTCAAAATTAACAACAAGGAGTTTCAGCGATACTCGCCAAAAATCAGGCCGATCTAATGACAAATGATTTTCCGATCGTCTTCGTATACAAAACTGATCATAATGTAAAAAATCCAAAAAATAACCTATTTTTTGCAACAAATATTGAACTTACAGACCTTAAAAACTAATCTTCACCGTTCAAAATTAACAACAAGGAGTTTTGAATATACTAATCAAAAATTAGGCCGATCTAATGGCAAATGGTTTTTCGATCGTCTTCACATACAAAACTGGTCATTATGTAAAAAATCCAGAAAATAGTCTTTTTTTTGCAAAAAAAACTGAACTTACAAACTTTAAAAACTAATCTTCATTGTTCAAAATTAACAACAAGGAGTTTCAAACATAGTCACAAAAACTCAAGCCAATCTAACGGCAAATGATTTTTCGATTGTCTTCGTATACAAAACTGGTCATTACGTAAAAAATCCAGAAAATAGCCTCTTTTTTCCAACAAAAAATGAACTTACAGACCTTAAAAACTAATCTTCAGCGTTCAAAATTAACAATAAGGAGTTTCGAACGTACTCACAAAAAATCAGCCCGATCTAATGGCAAATGCCTACCTAAACGTCAGAAAAGATGGAAGAGAAAGATGAATTAATATAATTTGGGACATTAAAAATCAAACCTTAAAAGTTAATTTTCACTGTTCAAAATTCTCAGGTCACTCGAGTTTTGGGGCATTATAATTATAATATAATTAATACGATTGTAAGTAAAAAAATTAAAATTTAAAAATTATAATGTGCTTGTTAATTTTCATTATTTTGTCTTTATATTCAAGGATGTTTTGATAAATATATATATAATTAAAATTTCTAATAATTTAATATTTGATCAAAATTTTAAAAAATAAAAATAAATTTCAAAATTTTTCATAAATATTTATATTACTATTTTTATTACAAAAGTTTTATATTACTATTTTACAAATATTTATTTTTATTAATCTTCATAATGTAATTATAATAATTGTAACACATAGTTTATGTGTAAAATTAAATTATTTAAAATAATTATTAACCATAAATATGCATATAAATTTTTTATTAATATTATAATTTAATCTTAATTAGTAACGATAAATATGTATTTTTATTTTTCATTTATATTATAATGTTTGGAATAAATGAAATTATAAATTTTTGAAAATTAGGCAAATAATATCATATAAAATATTTTTTAAAAAATTATTAAAAATAATTAGTAAACATAAATATGTATGCATATTTTTTATTAATATTATAATGTTTGGTAAAATCAATAAATAAAATTATAAATCTATTTAAAAATTTAAATGAAAATAGATAAATAATATAATATAATATAAAATACTTTTAGCGATGCAATTTGCGATGCATTTCCATCGCTATTTTTCTGAAACTTAATTTACAAAATTGAAAATATAGAAACAATTTTAACGACAAAATCTACCGTCGCTAATCCGTCGCAAAAAAAGGCGCCATTCTTTCCCGCCAAATTTAGCAACTGTTTTAAGTGTCTATTCGCTATTTCTTCGCTAAATTTATGACAAATACATTTCCACGACTAAAAGTAGAAATAGTCGCTAATCCATCGCTAAATTTAGTCGCTAATTCGCTTTTTTTTGTAGTGATACATATGAAATTCATCCCTTTTACATGGGATCTAGGGCATACTCTCTAACGATTTCATCTATAACTTTTGATCTGTATAATTTTGGTTTAATTCACTCAAGTTGAAGCATGTTTATGTTTTAAAAATTGAGACAAGATTGTGTTAATTAAAGGGTAAAATTAACACTAAAAAAGTTGAATTAAGCATAAACTCAAATTAAATCTCTGAAAAATGACTCAATGAAAGTTTAAGAGTTTATAAATCGAATCAATATGCTAAGTTTTAGATTTTTCTTAATATGAGAATTTAATACTTAGAATGATTCAAAATGAGTTATCTAACTTTACACTAGTTTTTCATGATCACTTGAGTTATTTTTAATCAAGTCATTGCAATAGAAGTTGAGGTGGATAGTTCTTTCAACAGAAATGGTTTTATCATTGAATTTTACCATATTTTACGTCATTGTTGAAACACCCTAAACTACAAATTTACTATATATATGATGCAATCTACTAAAATTATGTTATTTTAAGTAATTTTCTCAATTAACATCTATAAGCATTCACGTCATCTTATCTATATAATCATATAACTAATATACTAATTAGGTTTCTCACATCTTTCACGCATAGTATTCAGCATTTCAGCACATTTATATAAAGTATTATAGCTTCTAGATGCATGCATAAACTAGCATTCTCACTATGAGCTTATTACAACCATCACTTCCACATAACATACATATAGATATATTAGAACCCTTATACATATTAAACAGGTAAGGAACTAAGCGATATTTATCAAAACATCCTACATCAACTTTTATAGACTGGTGTTGGCCTGTCCTGATGCAGAAATAGTCCCTGTGCAAAAGCCTTAACTACCAAAACCTACACGGATCAAAATAACCCGTGCTAAGCTATACAACTTAGTGGGGATTCTAAACATGAAAGACAACCACTCACAGTGGTCTTCAAAAATATAGGATAAACAAAACAATATAATAATAATAATATTTACATGTCAGAAAAAGGTAAAATATAAAATATAATAGCTTGCATAACAAGATAACCCTTCACAATTAATTCAGTATACTTGAATACATACAATTCATAATGAGATATGTATATAATGTAAACAGATACCAATACATGCTTAAGAAACCACTGTTATACATGATAAATCATATATCAGATGCATAGTTCATACTGTGATTAACTGTGAAACATTATTGCTTTACTTTAGCCTACTTAGGTTCTAAGAGTGGATAACGGGGTCGGTGGATACCCGAGGGTATCAAAACTATGGACCCAATCAGGGCCAACTATACGGTGGACCGGTCAAGGACCCAAAAGGTCAAGCAACAACCTAAATGAGTTGTGCAAGATCCAGCAGGATCAACTATACTGTGGACCTAAAAAGGTTAACTGTGGCAGCTGTAATATCCCTATAGGCGCCTATCTATCCACAATTGAACTATAACTGCAGGCAAATTCTATTTAATCTTTCTTTCATATATCATGCTTGCACTTATAGTGTTCATTTTGCACATGTATAATCATATGATAGCTACATTGTTATTATGACATAACTGCATATGTAAGTTCATTTTATGATACAATTACTTTTTATATACCATAATTAGATATCTCATATTAGCATAATCATGATATGTTAATCAAGTAATGCATCATACCTATTCAAGTGCTCATTATTAATACTTTACAATATAGCATATCGTATATATATATATGATCATGTATACAAATACATAATCCCTAGTGAATAGGAATATATAACATCATTATAATATACTTCATTATGTTATCATTCAGGCATGACACATAAACATAGTCATATATAGTATTTCTTGTTTCACAATGTAAGTGCATGTTCAAATATACTTCACTCTATCATTAGAGTATGAATATGTAAGATTAATTGCATAAAACAATCATGTACACAATTTCATCACAAGTCCTTACCCAAGTACACGTGTGAATGTATATGTATACATATAATCTTGCATTAATAGTCATATTACATGCCCTATCCAATTCATTTTGTAATCACATAAACACATATTTAGCTCAATTAATTGAAAACCATAAAATAAAGTACATTAAAAATCTGCACAGGGCAGCATTCTGGACTCAACTTGTGAGCCACAAATGAATTTGAAAATGTCATTTTTAGGCTATATGATATTCTACAATATTATTCCCCTATGTGTCTAGTTTCCATAGCATCAAAATTAACCTTAATATCTTACCTATAGCTCAAGATATTTGAAAAATACTATAGGCTGTTCATGGAACCAAAACAGTATTAGCTGTCACTTATAAAACTTCATAGCATAAAATCAAGAGGGATTTAGACCAATATTTCTTCATAAAAAACGTACTCCTAGGTATCTAGTTTATCCGTAATTTTACAGAATAAGATTTTGACTTCTCTACTAATACTTATGCCCAAAATACCAATATCTGTACCTTAACAGTCCAAACAGATTCAACGAATTTCATGCTAATTATTTGAAATATTTAGAAATAAAATTAGGCATTACTTCCTTCATATAAAATGTGTATTTATGAGTCTATTTTGCATAGGAATTAATTTCATGTCATTCTGATCATTGTACATACAGATATCTCAATTTTGCCCCAACCTGGTCCAGAATCCGAATTTAAAAGTTATCCTAAATTCAATAAATCATAAAAAAATATCTAGAGGCAGAATTGAAGGTAGGTTCCTTCTTCAATTTTGTAGGAAAATGTCTTATATAACTACAGAAATTTGATTTGTTACAATTAGAGGTCTCTATTACAACTTACACTAAATTTTCAGTCAATAGGTCAGAATTTTCATCTCATCTCTTCATGCACATTTCATACATTGAACTCTCTTTTAATTACTACAAATTCAATTTAATCATAACAAGTTCCAGCAACTATATTCACATGCAACAACCAAATTCACATGCATTAAGGTAGGCCTAATCCCATACCTTGGCCTAACTTTACTTTAACCAATTAATTTTCAGCAATTCATTTCACTTTATCCTTTCTATCTCCTCCTTTAACTACAACACAAATCATCTCCAACCATTATTTTCAGCAACCAAACCCATCTGAAATCCACATAAGGAAAAGAAGAAGAAGAAGAAGAAGAAGAAGATAAAGATATCCAAAATTTAAACCATACCTTTATAATCTATATCAAAATCTTCTTGAATAATTTTCATGTATGAAGTTTTCTTTAAGATTTCTTAGAGATCTTGATTAATCAAGCAAGAGAAATATGAAACTTTCTCTCTTCAACAAGCTTGGCTGACCAACACTCACCACCATCTCAATTTTCTCTTTCCATCCACTAAGTTTCAACCTATATAATAATAAGGAAAATTTCCCAAGTGATCCTTTCAAATTTTGCATGTCACATTATTAACACCCACTTCTTTGCATGCCACAAATTATTCCCCACAATTTAATTTATTCCTAATTCAACCCCATCATTTAACCTCTTCCTTACATTAGCCTCTCCACTATTCTTAAATTCTCAATTGACCCCATAAAATGTAATAATTATCAATTTATCCCGAATCAATAATTATACTCCAATTAAACCCTCAATTAAAATTAAATCACACTAATCAATTTATTTTCCATGCCATTAAAATAATGAAAACATAATTTATCCCTTAACCAAAATTTATATGAATTTCTCATTAAATAATTAATCTTAATCAAATAAAAACTCCTCTTAAAACATGAAATTTAATTAGGGTCATGTATGGGGTCTCACAATTGTTCTATTCTAATTTTACAATTTATTATTTTTATTTCATTATTTAGTTTATTTTGTCAATTAATAATTATCATAAACTTAGGAATTCTTTCACACAAAATGCACTCTAAAATCTGAAATACATAGTTAATTCAATCCCTAAGGTACGATATTTTACTTATTTTCCTATATTAATTAACTGATTTAGTACACTTGCTAGATACCAATCAAGTTTTTGGCGATGTTACCAGGGATTTGCATTTGTTTTAGATTTTAAAGTAAATTTTTTGTGCTACTCTTCTTCTCTTTTCTATTATTTATTCTTGTATTTACTTTATCTTTTTGTTCTTTGCAGGTATCAATAGTTTATGCTATAAGATGATGCAATTCTACCTATTGACCCTAAAAATGAGAGGACATTCCATAGGATCAAGAGACTATAAACACTCAATAAGAATTCATTAGAAGAGTGACATGATGATCATCTTCTTAATGATCCACCACCTTTACTAGGGGGCTAGCACATGTATAATCAAGCCTAAAGAAATGGGGTATGACCGAGAACTATAAGGTATTATGCCACTTCTAAGAGGAATGAGGAGCACAAAACTATTATAATACCTTAGAATCATCATTTTGAGCTAAAAACTACTACCATTACCATGGTTTAGAAGAACCAATTTTCAAGATCAAAGATCGAAGATCCAGTTCAACATTTAGATTTTTTTAGAAATAAGTGATATGGTACAAATTTCAAATGTATCAATTGATGCTATTAGACTGAAATATTTTTTAATTTACTCTGATTGGTAAGGTGAGAGATTGGTTATAAATGCTACCATCATAGTC
This sequence comes from Excoecaria agallocha, assembly GCA_037975025.1. NCBI lineage: Eukaryota > Viridiplantae > Streptophyta > Magnoliopsida > Malpighiales > Euphorbiaceae > Excoecaria > Excoecaria agallocha. The sequence goes on along the minus strand of CM075823.1, from coordinate 781,485 downwards.
GATAAAATCATGAGAGTAAATGCAGGAGAAGTTCCTAGTCCTTTTCTTCTTACCAACCAAAATATCCACCATTAGAAATAATATTTAAAATTTTTAGCAACTTTGTAAGGAACTATTTCATGAGCCTTAGGAAAGATTTAGGAAACATTTAAAGAATTTTTCACACCATGAAATTGCTATGCATCAACTAATGTCTACTTTTTATATAGGTGTGAATTAAGCAACCAAGTCTCTCCTAGATATAACTTCAGGTGGAAACTTCTTAAAAAAGATACCAGAGGAAGCTTTCCTACTCCTTAATGAGATGGCCATAAATGAAGCTCAATATGCAAATATAAGGACCATACAAAAGAAGCGAGAAGTACATAGTATGGATAGAGTGCAAATGCTCAAGGCACAAATGGAGTTATTAAAGGAGTTGAGTGTTTTAAAGGTACAAAATACACTATCTTTATCTCAATGATGTGATACTTATGTGGGAACACAAGCGACACTTGAAACAAAGATTGGTGAAGGTATAGGTGTAGTAGTAGAGGATGCTAATGTTATAAACCCTTATAGCAACACTTACAATCTTAGGTGATGAAATTACCCTAATTTTTCTTAGATAGAAGGGAATCATTCTTACATGTCAAATGACCTTAACTTAGGGCCCTTTTTCCATCAAAACACAACCCTTCATACTAACACTCAACAACCATGTGAAGCATAAGTGCCAGCACATTACCTATGCACCTACCAAGCTCCATCATACAAACCACCAGGATTCCAGCCAATGCCACAATCCCCATAAGATAGGAAACCTAACTTAGAAGAGATGTTTGCTAGCTTTATAACTACTCAAAATGGCCAGTCAAGATGACATATATAGATATCAAAACATTTGGATAAGAAATTAGGATGCCTCCATCAGAAACTTAGAAACTTAAGTAGGGTAACTTGCAAATTCTCTCTACAATAAGATTCATAGAACATTCTCTTCTAATATGGATTGTAAACTAAAGGAGGAAGTAAAAGCAATCACCTTGAAAAGTGGGAAAGATGTAAAAGAGATTGAAAAAAGGTAAGAATTCTTCATAATTATTATAATTGACAATGAAGGTAAGTATTTTTAAACCTAAAATTAATAATGTTGAGTTGCCTATTGTTATGGAAAAAGGTAAGGGCTAGGAGAAAGTTGTTTCCAATGTTAATGAGTCTAAATTGCCTTATCAATCTCTAGCTAGGAAGCAAAAGGAAAATGAATAGTTAGCTCAATTTTAAAATATGTTTAAAAAGTTGCATATATATTTACTATTTGCTAAAGCTTTATTACACATGCCTAAAAATGCTAAATTTATGAAAGTGCCATATTCTAACAAGCAAAAAGCTAGAGGATGTACGTATAGTGTAATTATCTGAAAATTATAGTGCTATATTGATGAACAAAATTTCTAAAAAATTAGAAGATCCAAGGAGTTTTACATTGCCATATGAATTGGAAGGGAATTCTATTAAACATACTTTATGTGATTTAGGTGCAAGTATAAATTTGATGTCTTATTTTATTTGCTGGAAATTAAACTTGAGCAATATCAAGGAAACTTGAATGACACTATAATTGGTGGATAGGTCCATGAAGAGGCCCAAGGGCATAATAAAGTATTTGTTAGTAAAAGTTGAAAATTTCATCTTTCCAGTGGATTTTATCATGTTGGATATGCAAAAGAATAAGAAGGTACCATTCATAGTAGGGATGCCACTTTTTAACATTGTTAAAGTATTGATTGATGTGCAAAGGAAAATGGTGACCTTGAGATTTAATGACGAGGAGATGGCAATCAATATCAACAAGGTGATACAACATCCTTTTTATGATTTTGAATAATCCATTTATTCATAAATGGTGTTTAAGAGTGTGTAGATAAGAAGCAGGAAGAAATTCTATTAAAGGATAAGTCTCAATGATGTTAAATGAACCCTAAGAATAAGAAGCAAGTAGGAGAGAAGGAGGAGGAGCTTTTAAATGAGTTAGAAAAAGATCATGATGAGGAAGGAACAAAGGCGGAGAATTCAAACTCTTATAAGGGAGGAATAAATTCCAAACTTAAAACCTTTACTTTATATTTAAAATATGTCTTTTTAGAAGAAATTGCAAAACCAATAATTATTTTTTCTCTTTTGATAGGTTTGGAGGATAAAATGCTTGTGGTGGCATCTACTATAACATAGGAGATCATATATATCTATCATATGAATCATTTCTCAATGGGCATATGGGGAAGTCCTCATCTTTAAACAATAAATACCATGTTATCATAATCTAGAATAGTACTCAACTTATCTTGTTCCGGAATACTTGGCACTTCACTATCATCATATAATCTCTTTTTAACTGAACTATCCTAGTTCATGCACCTTATAGTCCTTTTATTCATGAGTGTAGACATCATAGCTATTAATCATACAAAACTTTAACTTATTGCCTTAAATCTCATTATGAACATATTATAGTCATTCGACATTAATTCATAGCATAAGGGCATAATTAAGTCTTATAGCATCTACAAGTAATCCTGGTAGGCATGATCACTTCACATATATCATACAATTCTCAAATTAGATTCATAATCTTTATATCCTTAATGTTATCTTAGCATGGTCACTTAATTCTCTTACAATATAATTTTAAGTCATGCATTACACTTGGTTAGATCAATGTTATCATTATGCATACATATGTATAAACATTTATCAATGTATATCATAGACTAACGGAGTTGCACGTGATCACAAAGAACAAGCATTACATGTCAGGATTACCAAACAAGGTCTCCATGCCACATATACCCATTTCATAAAAACAAAGTATATGAAACTTAGTGTACATGTTACAGTTTATATAACTTTTAGTACAATATTGTACACTTTAGGATCCATATACTCTATGGAATCCCATCGGTGGAGATCAACTCACACCGGCACTTACACGGGAACCATCCTCAATTATATGAAACATCTCAATCATGCAATACGAAATATGACATTTTATTTCATAAAAATAGTTTATAGTCGAAAGGAATTTAAGAAAATCAAAACAATAGGTCATTCATCATGCTTACATTACATAAGTGGTGCAATTAATGCATGTTTTACTTTATCTTATGCACATATCATCATCTTTAATAGCCTGCCTAAGTACTAGTTCAAAGGGTGGATAACGAGAGCAATGGATACCCGAAGGTATCAAACTATGGATATCCGAAGATATCAAACAATGGACCCAAATAAGGTCAAACAATGGATCCAGCAAGGAACAAACTATTGACCCAAAAGGGCCGAATAATGGTTCCATTAAGGAACAAGACCCAAATTGGGTCAACTATGGCAATTGCGGCTATATCCCTCTAGGCATGCCTATATAATCCAGAACTAAACTATGACCTGCAGGCTTTACCATTCTTAAGCATATTTTGATTTACCATACTTTTCTTTACTTAATAAAACATCTTTTCTTAATGCCATCATTCATATAAGAGTGCATGTTATTCTTATCATACTTCAATCATTGAGCTCTAGGCTTTAATACATATGGATGCTATCATATGATCATATAGTTGCATCAACTTTCTTTCATTCATGTGATAATGGTTAGCAGTTTATGCAAACGATAATAATATGTAATCTTTCATAATTAGCATTGCGCGTGTCCACATACACATATACATATATGTAGCTTAAATCATGGAAATACATGCTTTCATTATGCAAACTTGTTCACATACCGAATTAGACTACTTATCCTAGCATAGTTATTTCAATTATAAGATATTGGGCTTATTTAACTCATCAATAGTTCTCAATGGCATACCTTATTGTTGTTTTCCATAAGTAGCTTCCATATAGCACATAACTCCCATCAACACATAATTACTTTAAACAATACTCATGTATTTATAATCCATATAAGAGTATAATTAGGTTCTTTTTAGATTAAGGTCGACACTCGTGCATCTTTAATCCTTTTAGCTAATTTTTATAATCTATTAGATTATAGACAAAAAAGTGATCTTCTTTAATATTGTCACATATACACTAATCAACTTACTGGTAGTTACTATCTTATAACATTTTAAACCCAAGTAAGTTTATATAAGATTATTTCATCGTAGTCATTAGAGCACTACTTACAGACTTACAATTTTCATATTATGTCATAGGGCATGAACAAATAAGTAAGTAGGTTCCCTTACATCAAAGCTCATCATTAATTCTTATTATGACTTAAAACATAACCAAACTTCTATAGTTTCAATTACTATTCCATCTCTATTATCTTAAACATGTAACATTGCAACTATCTTCTTATTAATACTAAGCTAAATCATAGTATTTTCATGCCGTTGCAAATGATTATCAATTTATATCATTTGGGGTAAAACAATTTACTTTGGCATAAAGCATACCTTATATCATACTATATAAGGCATATTAAATAGCATAAAATCTTGTGATTACTATTTTTCTTCTTACTCTCCTTAATTTTGGGCTATTAGATACTAAACACATTTTGGCAACCTAATTATTAGCATTTATGACTTGTAAACTTCTATAACACTTCATCTTATTTTCATGCCTTTCTGAACCATAACTTTATAGATTTTAGCACTAGAGAGAGATTTTCTTAGTCTATTAATCCATCAATATCAACCAGCATAACAATCAACACTTAATAACCATTTATCATCAATTTTACTTATCATTAGTCAATTCACCTCCACTCTTGTTCTCTTACTAATCTTGTGGACCATATAACACTGTGATCAAGATCTAAATACATGGCTTAATCTTAGGGTGAAAGTATACTTAAATGAGAGAAGAATAAATATGACCATACTATGGAGGGAAGAAAAGCATGCTTGGCCGTGCATCTAAGGAACAAAGTGCATAAGTGGCCATGCATGTAGAGAAGGAAAGCTATAAGTGGTCGTACATCTCAAGGAACAAAATGTATAAGTGGTTGTGCATTTCAAAAAGGAAAGCCAAGTGGTCATGCATACCAAAGAGGAAAAAGACAAGTGGCCGTGTATAGGAAGAGTAGATACCTCAAGTGGTCGTGCATCTCAAGAATAAAATGCATAAGTGGTTGTGCCATTTCATGAAGGAAAAAGACTGAGTTACCATGTAAGGTAAGAGGAAAAAGGCTAAGTGGCCATGCAATGCAAGAGGAAAAAGGCTTAGTGGCCTCTCAAGGGATTTCAACAAACATGGAACCCTAAAAACCCAAATTATGCAGAAACCTGATTATGCAATACAAGAACGTAAATCCTAGATCTTACCTCACCATTTATAGTCATGATCATTAAAGCTTTAAATCATTAGAAAATCATCTAAATTACAAGATTTAGCCCTTAACCTTATCAATGATGACACACAAACAAGAAGAAAGTGAAGATTCCCACAATAAATCATATAAATAATGCAGTATACTTAGTTCCCATACCTAATATTGAAGCTTCAACTCCTTCAATCCTCTAGATACAGCTCTATTACTCATGGTTCCTTTCTTCTTCTTTATGATGCTAAACACCAAAACCCTAAGCTTCCTCTTCTTCATCCTACACCCATAGAGAGAGAGAGAGAGAAAGAGAAAAAGGGATCTCCGTAAAAAAATGCTGGTCTTCACCCCTCTAGGAACCCTAAATAGGTGAGTGGGGTAAATATCTTCCTAAAAAATTCCCATAATGCCCCTAAGCACAATTAAACCCCCATTATTTCAATTCCTTTCAACCTAACCCCAAGACTTCTAATTTACTTCAATTGTGTCCTTTCCTTTAATTATAATTTAACTCAACTTATATGCTTACATGCTGAAATTACCAAAATACCTCTATTGTGACTTAACCTCAATAATTACAAAATAATCAAATTTTACCATAATTAACGATAATCCTTATTAATTAACAATAATCTTATTAGGGTCATGATTGGGGTCTCACAAATAATCCATAAAAAGTTAGTAAATGTTTTATACTTAATTAACTTGTATTTTCATTAACAAAATAGACCAATGTCCATTTTCACCCCATAATCACACAATAAAATAAGAGTCTTGTTTTTATCAAAATTGTGATCACTCATCCCAAGTTTTTGGAAAATTGATAAAGACTCTTCATCCACCCTTTTGTAAATATGTATGCAGGGGCCAGTGTTTCAAAATTTAAAGAATGGCTCATTTTTTGTATGATATTTTATCCTCTTCTATTAGATGATTTGCTCTTAGAATAAATTTAAGTAAGAATTGTTTATTTCCTTTTATTGTTTTATTTATCATTTTACTTATTTGAGTGGCATGTTTATTTAATTTCTTTGCAATGCATCATGTGAGAAGGAAGGTAATGGATTAATAAATAAACACCTCATTATAAAATAAACACCTAACCAAGATGCCATGTAAGAGTGATGTCCTGAACACCAATCTCTATTTGGGCATCAAAAGTTCAACATTCATTTTTCAACATTCTGTTAAGTGGTGACTCCATGACACCTACCTTTCTTAACCCATATTAAATGCCTGCATAGGTTGACCATCGATAATAATTTTGGCCTAACCTTTTTTTGTTGTGAAGTGGCAAATTTATAGCTTAAAGTGACCCTCATCCAGTCTCGGACTGTAAGAAGCCTTTGAAAACCTAACTAAACATTTAAGCGGGCTCTGGCGCATGTCCTAGTGGGGACTCCACTAGGAACCAAAAAGACCTTACCCCTTAAAGCATTTTGGCTAAGTTATTTATAATTGGGTTTTTCTTATTAGTCATATCTCTTTTCCAATTGCATTTTCTACATATATGCTTGAGCCTTAGAATTAAGTTAGGTGTCCCTTTTTGGCCTCGATGCTATCTTAAAGCATGCCCTATGAAATTCAATCAATATAGGGAAGTGTTAAAGAGAATCATTAGCCAAATTCTAATACCAAATGGTATATAAAATTAAGAATCATTGGTTGTCATACTTGTGATGTACTAGACCTATTGGCAAATACCTTATTTAGGTAGGCCTAAAGTTTCATCAATTGACTATAGCCCTTATAATGACAATAGCTATTTTCCTTAAGTTGTATAACCATAATAATTCATGCTTGCTAAATGGGCCCTTATGTATTGACCAACCTTAAACAAATTAGAAAGGTAGCAGTTAAAGGCTACCACACCTCGATGAGCTCAACAAATTTGTTTGAGTTACTCAAAATACTTAATGGCCAAAGCCTATACACCTGCACTTTCAATTAAGAGAGATTATGCTACTTATTTTTCACCATTCACCATATACATCCATTGGGTTCCCTATTGACCTATAGGCTAAGCCCATATAAGAAAGATATCGCACGACCTCCTGTGTGAGAGTAATAAGGTTAGAGGGCTTTATTTTTCTTGTATGTGGTTATGATTGATGTCTAATAAAAGCATTCATTGCATTTATTCATCACGTACATATCATGCTTATACATCAATCATCAAACATGATTACTAACATTGGACTTTTGTAGCCATTATATATTTATTTAAGTTGTGTAGAGGGTTAGATGGTTGCTTTATTTGGAGACATGAACTTAAGCTACCTGTGTTGAGAATTAAGTCGAGTTCAGGGTTAGGCTCCGAGATCAATTTTGACTTTGGTTTAATTAAGCTTTTAGAAAGAAATTAAGAAGCTACATTAGAAGACATGGTCGATGATGGTATATGGCTAAATTAGACAGGAAAAATAACAAATGACTTTAGGGTAAGGATGTCTAATCTAAAGGATTTGGCCTCTACTTTAGCTCTTCCAGTTCCTTAGCATGAGATAGATAGAAGGTTGGATAGGGAATTTTAGTAGGTTAAAGAAAGGATGATGGCTTTGAACTAGTGAAACCAATACATGTTAGGGACATAAACTAAATAGCTAATTCAGAGCTTTGAGTCGTACCAGTTGAGCCAAAGAAATAAATAAGGTATGAGCCAGAAAATGACTGTATTAAAGAGGAGGAAGAATATGAAGGACCTTTCGTGGTTATAAAAAATAGAGGACCTAGTGTTGAGGATATAGCCTTTAAAAAGATATAGGAGAATATCAAACCCATATCTAAACTATTATCAGCTGGAAAAGGGATGAACCCTAAAGATAGAGATTTGGATAGAGATTAGCCACTCCCTCAAAGGTTCAAGATGCTAGACTTGCTAAAATTCAATGGTACTTCTAATCACTCAATATATAATAAGTAGTATACCTTAAACATGAAGAGGACTACCTTAACCAAGAAGTAAAAAGTGGAGTATTTCTATTTGAGCTTAATAAGCTCAACAATAGACCGATATCATAGACTTTATAGGTTGACAGAGAAGGTTTGGGACTTGTTAACTAAAGAGTTCCTCAAAGAGCATAATTGTAGTATAAGGATATAAGTCACTCTAAAAGGCCTCAAATTGCTCCAACAGAAGCATGATGATTCCTTCCATAAACATCTCACTAGATGGGGGAATCAAGAAATAGAAATGAAGAAGCCTAATACAGTTGACCAGAGTAGGCTCTTTATTTGAAATGCAAGCCTCTACTTGAGGGATGGACTAAAGATGAAAAGATTAAAGGATTGAGAGTCCCTGAAGGATATAGCTATAGAAGCTGAAGGAAAGTACCTAACTAAAAGGGCCAATAATAAAGGTGTATGGAGGAACTTTGGCAATAATAATGAAGTTAGTAATAATAGTGGAGCAAATAGAAGTGGTAAGATTGCCAAAGGTTAGTTAGAGGTATTACTCTAACATATGCAAGTCATTGTCTTAAGCATTAGACCAACTTAGCAAAGATGGGAAGTTACAGCCATTGCCATCAAGGCTTACCAGAAGTTATGGGATACCTAACCATAGAGAATATATATATTGTGCCTACCACCAACACATAAGGCATCTCTCAGATTATTGCCACAACCTAAGGAATAAAATTCATAATCTGATAGATAGCGAAAAAAAATTAGATCCTAAAAAGAGAGAGAGAAGAAGAAGAAGAAAAAGAAAAAAAATGAAGAAAAGAGGGTAAAATGCTATATCGCATCTAGTATTTATGATTAGGTCTAACTTAGCTGAATGGTATGTAATGAAGGACCTTTTTGGGAATGAGTACATAGCCATTACTCAATTGACCCCCAAAGTAAAAATTCCATGTGATAAAAATCAACCAATTTCAATAATAAATTGTTGGGATTCCCTTATGAAGAGCAAAGATAAAGGTATAGTGGTGCCTGTTGATATTTGGAGTTCAGCTAGTGAAAGTGAATAAGAGGTAAGGGAAGAGAAAATGGTAAAGGTAGTCACCAAGAGTGGAAGGGTGGCGCTTGAAGTTAAAAAGTAGCTAGCCTGTACTGTAGTGCCCACAGAGAAGAAGGTTGAGGAGAACCAAATCATAAAGTAGCTAAAGAAGACATAAGCCTAAATTTCTATTTGGGACTTACTAATACAATATGCATTGCATAGGTAGAAGTTAGTGGAGGCCTTGTGTAGGTCTACCATTACTACTACCATTTCAACATCAAAATTGTTAGATTTAGCTAGGGGAGGAACAAGAAAGAATGTTGTGTATTCAAACACTAACTTGTCCGCTAAAGGTAGAAACCACAATTGTCCTCTCTATATCAAGGCTTAAGTGAATGATAAGAACATGGCTTATGTGATGGTAAATGATGGCTCCTCTATCATTATGTGTCCTTTGATTACAATTCTTTCTTTTGGGCTGAATGAGCGCATGTTGAATAAGTTAAACTTAACCATTTCTGCTTATGATAACTTGAAGAAACAAACTACTAGGACCTTTAAGGCTATAATGAAGATAGGGCCAGTTGAAATTGAAGTTAAATTTATGGTGTTGTCCATTCCTACCAACCTTTATATGCTATTATGAAGGCTATGGTTCCATAAGTTAGGGGGAGTACGCTTTACACTGTATCAAATGATCAAGATACCATATGATGGTCAAGTGATGTCTATCAAAGCTACAAGGGGGAATCAGGTATTTGTGTTTGAAATAGATAAGCAATCATTCAATTAATTTCGATGATCTATGATTGATGATAAAGAGAGCGAAAATTGTTTTGCTGATAGCCTATAAGTTATTGACAGGATGAAGAAGATGCACTTCTTGCTTGAAGCTAGTTTTTGTATGAACTCTCAGAGATCTTAGGATACAATTACCACTAAAGGGAAGAAAGATAGAAAAATGGTTAGAATACATTGGTTCAGGTCAAAAGGGTAAAGAAAATGGGGCAACAAATGAAATCCCTCACATTTCCAAAGCTAATGCCAGCCTCAGAGGTTTGCCTTTACTATAGAGAAAATGAGCCTTAGCTAAAAGGAGACAAGATAGTGACTGATTTTAAGCTGTTTAATGATCTCTTTATTTGGGATGAAGGAATTATCAAATTAGCTAAGGGTTTTTGGGATGAAGAGATCCTTCTGCATCAATAAGCATGGGATAAAGAAGTGTTTGAGGAGATTATAACTAAGAAATTTCTTATTATTCAGAGGAAAAGCAAAGAGAAGATAAAAGTTAAAGCTCCACCAAACCCAAACTTGGAAGCTAAAGAGATGTCTGCTGCTATGAAGATTGAAGAAGATGATACTTTATTGACATTGTTTATATTTTTGAACTTTATGATGAGGGCACTGATTTCTCTTTTGATTACATTAATAAGAAGAATAATTTTGCTTAATTGTATGATGTTTCTTCTAATTGCAATATACATAATCATGATTATGAATCATTCATATTTGACAATAATTTACTAAATACATATTTATTTAATCTCATAACAAAAGAAAACTGTAAGGAAATCTTATTAACATCATATATAACTCCTGTAAAAGGGAAAATTTTAAGAGAATATTGAAAAAATATGAAAAAATGTCTTTGCCTAGACCTACGAGGACATGCCTAAAATAGATTGACAAATAGCTGAACATGCCATTCCAACATTTCTTGGGTATAAATCAGTTAAGTAGAAACATTAGAGACTTAGGCTAGAGTGGGATGAGAAGGTTATAGAGGATTTAAGAAAGCAGATAAAGGCCAAAGTCTTAGTAAAGGTCCAAGACGCAACATGGTTAGCAAGTGTAGTCCTTATAGCCAAAAAGGATAAACAAAACTTACACTAAGGACAATTTTCCTTTGCCTCATCTAGATGTCTTGGTGGACAATGCACATGTTTATGCCATGTATAGCTTCGTGAATGGGTATGCCAACTACAATCAAATTTTGAATAAGATTATGGATAAGATTAAGATAGCTTTCATATTCAAATGGGGTAATTATTCTTATAAGGTCATACCCTTTGGACTTAAGAATGTAGGTGCAACAAACCAGAGGATGGTAATTCGGATTCTTGATGACTTGATCTATAAGGAGGTGGAAGTGTATGCAAATGACATGATGATCAAGTTAGTTATCCAAGAGGGCCACTTTGAGGCATTAGAGAAGTTCTTCTAAAGGATTGACAAGTATAACCTTCAGCTCAACTTGATGAAGTGCATATTCGAGGTTACCTTAGTTAAATTTCTCGGGTATGTATTTAGCCAAAAAAGAATAGAGATAGATCCCGACACGGTGAAAGCCATTAGGGAAATACCTATACCTCAACAAGAGAAAAAGGTTAGAGGATTTCTAGGTAAGCTTTAGTATATAAGCAGGTTCATAGCCAAGTTGACTTCAATCTATGAACCAATTTGCAAGCTGCTTAGGAAATATAAGCAAATGATCTTGAATAAAGTCTGTCAGAAGGCATTCAACACTATTAGAGAATACCTTTTGCGTCCACTAGTGTAAGACCAACACAGGTAGGTAAGCCTTTGATTTTGTATTTAGCTATAAAAGATCGATCAGTATGGGCTATGATGGCACTAAAAGATTATTTTTGGATTAAGTATACAGTGTACTACCTTAGCAAGAAATTCCTCTCATATGACTACTTATATTCTTATAGGGTGCAAGTAGTGGCTAAGCAAAATCCTCTAAGATATCTACAGTAAGCACCTTTACTCTTATGAAAGATTGGTAGGTGGTTAATCCTCTTGCAAAAATTTGATATTGAGTGTATCAATACGAAAACCATTAAAGGGAGAGTTGTAATGGAATTCCTAGCTGATCAATTGTTAGAATGAGAAAAGATAACCTACGAGTTTTTTGATAAGAATATAATAGCCATAATAGTATAATGTTAGCAAATGTATTTTGACTATGTTGTGAATAACAAATGTGTTATAGTAAGAGTGATTCTAATGATCTCGGAGGGTGATAAGCTACCTTTGACAAAAGAGTTAAGGTACAGAGCCATGAACAATGAAGTAAAATATAGAGCTTACATCAATAGGTCAGATGCCTTAATTGTTATATGGGCAAAGTTTATATAAGTACGGAGACTCATCCTTAGTGGTTTATCAAGTAAAAAGTGAATAGTTAGTGAAGGAAGAGTGGTTAATGCCATACATTAAGTGTCTAAAAACTTTGAGCAACTAGTTCAAGGTATGTACTTTTAGATATATGCCTAGAGATGAAAACCAGTTGGTAGATGCATTAGCCACCTTGGTATCAATATGAGATAATCCAAATGTGATAAGTATGAAGCCAATATTAATCTCCAATTCTGATTAACCATACTTTAAGGTTGATCAAGTAATGGATGTTGAGGTGGACGATAGGAAGCCTTGGTACTACAACATCTATAATTACTTAGAAAAGTCATTGTTCCCAAAAAGAGGCAACTAAAAAGGACCAAAGAATGATCCATAAGCTATCAACTCGATTCATTAGCATGGGGAGAGTACTTTGTAAGAGATGATCTAGTGGTATCCAGTTGAGGTGTTTGAATGCAAAATAGGCTAAAAAGGTTATGAAAGAGTTACATGCAGGTGTGTGCAGAGCTCATATGAATGGTTTAGCTTTGGTAATGAAGATCGTGTGCCAGGGGATTTTTTGGCTTATGATGCACATGAATTTCTCTAAGTATGTGAAGGAATGCTAGTTGTACCAATAGTATATGGACTTAAGACACTTGCTAGCTTTTGAGTTTTGCAACTTTATATCACCTTGGCCATTTGCTACATAGTGTATAGATATCATGGGTATGATTCATCCGATAGCCTCAAATGGACATAGATTCATTATAGTTGCCATAGGCTACATTTCGAGGTGGGTATAAGTATAATCCTTCAAAAAGATGGATGCTAGGGATCTGGTCAAGCTCATTGAAAAGAATTTGATATATAGGTATGTCTTATCTCACCACTTAGTGTCAGATAATAGGAAGCAGTTTCAAGCTAAAACCAATTAAATGCTCTATAAGTAAATGGTTCAACATCGTAGGTCATCATTTTATCAACCTAAGGTGAATGGGCCAATTGAAGCGGATTATAAGAATGGCAAAAGGATCCTAACTAAAATGGTTCAAACTTACTAACTAGGCTAAAAGTTATCTTTTGAATCGTGGGATACAAAACTATAGCCAAAACTTTAACAGGGGCCACTTTATTTTCTATAGTTTGTTGGATAAAAGCTATACTGCCAGTAGAGATTAAGCATTAGTCTTTAAGGGTAGCTTTGAAGGCTAAATTGTTAGCAATAGAATAGTTTAAACAAAAGTTAGTCCAGCATAACCTATTGGACAAAGATAGAATGCAAGCTTACTATCACAATTAGATGTATCAAAAAAGGTTAGCTCAATCATTTTGGAATAAGGTTAGGAAGTATCCTTTGAAGTAATGGGATTTTATGTTTAAGCAGATAAGACCTGTTAGAGAGTATGCCCTAGACCCCATGTAATAGAGATGTATTTCATATGTATGAACTCATATTCTTAATAAAAGGCATCATTCGCTTATTAATGCTATATTTAAATACATGAGTTTGTAAATCTTAAATTAATAAATGAAGTCCTAGATATTATAAACACAGTGCAAAGGAAACCATGAAAGTGTTCATGATGTGAGATGTCTATTGCATGCAAATGTGTTAATATATAAATATCCTTAATCATAGAATTAAAAAGATAGGACATTGTTAATTCAGACAGACTAGCATATGTTATGCTTCTTGAATGGTTCAAGTAGTGGTTCTTATAACTATGATTATGGAAGATAATCAAAGCTAACATATGGATGCTTGTTAGAAGAACACGTTCATTGGAGACCTGCAAAGAGAATCCTCACATGGATATTAAATCTATGTCAGTGAGACATCTCTTCATAGTGGTTGTGCAAGTATCCTTAGACTTGAGATCACCAAAGTTATCTTAAGTAGCAAGTGGTATACTTTGACTCCATAACTGATTACTTCTAACTGGGGGTGAACATAGTTAGGAGGTTGGGTATATCATGACCTACTTGAAGATATTTGAGTGATTGACAAAGGATTCACCATCCCAGATTTATTAAGGGAAGTTATCTCGCATGATTCTATAATTGCCTTGTTCAGATAATCTCTGGCCAAAGTAATATGCCAATATGGATAGGGATCCATGAAGGGCATTTTGGGAGCAATGGTTAAATTAATAGAACATACATAATTATATTTATATGAGTTGATAGAAATGAATACTCAGAATCTAATTGAGATAAGAGTGGTGAAAAGAGTAATTGCACAATAACTATTTCTATGGAATGGTATAGCCAAAACCACTCGACTTTTCTGACATTTAGGTAGTCATGATGCTTAGCTAGAGGCCGCTTATGACTTGTATAATAGTGTATCATAAATATCAATAAGGAATTGATAAAATGATTTAAAGAAGTTTAAATCATATGAGTTTTGAATAGAACTCATAATTACTTATTATACTGCCAATATGGATTGGAACCCAATAGGTCACATACATATAGAGAAAAAGATAAAATGGTAAAATGATAAGGATAATAATATTTGATATTATTATAGGAATAGAGAAGTGAATAAGGGATTAATTAATTAAAGAGTTTAATTAATTATGATTAAGTAAAATTGTTCGCATAACGTTTTAGAAATGTTCTGTAAAATAGACCTAATTAAAATATTGTATTTCATAATTAATTATTGTTGGACTATAAGTGTTATAGGGCTGATATAATAATTAATAGATCCATTGAAAAAATTAAAAGAGGCCCAGAAGATTGGTTTTGGCCCAGAAACCCTCCAGAGGAAGGGTTACATGCCAAACCCTGAGAGAAGGCCTTTGAGGAATAATTCTTGGTCCAAAACAAATTAAATATATTTAATAAGTGTTATGGAGTCTACATATTTAATTGGGATGGATTTGGAATTCATTTGGGTGATTAAATCCAAGTGTATGCATGGAGGGCCTAATTTGTGGGTTTTGTGCATAGTCTTTTATGAAAGGATTTGAAATTGGATTTAATTGAGCCCAAATAAATTATTATTAACTCTAGAAGCCTATTTAATATTTCTCCAGAAATTTTAAAGAGCCCAATCCCATTATGAAGTTGTATTTTTAACCTAACTATAAAAATCCAAGTGATAGGGATTTTAGGGTTAAGTGAACAATTAAGAGAAAATAAATTCTCTCACTCTCTCAACCCTAGCCGCCACCCCCCTTGCTAGCATCAAGGGATTTTGGCTAGCCCTTGTATTCCTCCATTGTTAGTTCATTCAATCATTTTCTAGTGTGGATTACTAATTGGAGGTGTTCAATTTTGGACACTGTGGTTTGCGAAAACCAGGTGAGAAGGAAAATAAACTGTTCAACAAAAATCAAAAGTGATTTTTCTTATTCTCATTAATATGTATATTGTAAATTCATGGTAAGATCAGATCTATTAGTTAAAAATTTTAAATTCTGCTTATGTATGAGATGCATATAACCGGTAATTCCTAACAAGACCAAGAATCCCAAACATCCAAGGCAAGTTTAGACCTATTTAGGAAGGACTTTTTGTGATAAAAAAAATATTTTGTATGAAAGAGCTGTTATTCTGATCAATAGCAATGACAATAAGTTTAGAGAATTGGTTAACATCGACAGGTTGAAGAGGTTACATGGTTAAAAACATAAAAAATTAAAAAAAAACAATTAAAACCTTACGTGTTTAAAATAGATAAAAAAAAAATAGCCTTGCTGAAATGAGGCACCTCATCAGGGTAAAAATAAAAAAAAAAGGCATATTAGAAAAATATTAGAAGTTGAGAGAAAATAATCAATTATAAAAACCCAAAAGGGTTGATTGATGGTAGGAGTTTTGGTGCTTTTAGGATTTGATTTTTGAGATTAGATGATTTATGTTTTGAATTAATGATAAATAATGTCATACATACTAAAATCAAATAGAAATATCATGTCTGTATGCAATGTTTTATTGATAGAATCAAAAGGAATTCATCCAATACGTTCAAAATGAAAAAGTTCTAACGAAAGCAAAATACAAATGTCTTTATTGCGTCTAACTCTCAATATGTCCTCAGCTGCAATTAGTCACTTGAACAAGTGTGATTTGTGGTCAATCATAAGGCTATTGACCCACCTCTTGTACTCAATGGTAGTGGAAAGGTTTCTATTTGCAATATATGGCAAGATAGTCTTCATAAGAAGCTAAGCCCAAAGCTGATGATAGCGAATTAGAAAGCCAATAGATAGTATGCCACCATGAAAAGACAAGAGGCATGTGACGATACCCTATCGCTCCCCATATTGGCAAGCACAGCGAGTAGTATTGCAGAAAATGGCTTGATATAACCCACATAAGGGAATACATCTGAAAGGTCCATCCATGGTCACATGGTAGAGAGGTATCGTCGAGCACTAAAAAGCAATCATAAAGGATAGCCAAATCACCCTCTCATCTGTAGAAAAGAAATCATAAAGTCTCTACCTGTATAAATAGTAACCTACATTGTAATGACCAATCACAATAGAGGGAGGCTCCTACAGTAACTTCAACTTCTCTTATAACAACACATGAAAAAGCCAAGTAGGGTGAGTTGGATTCATCTCAGGAAAAAATAAGGTAAGAAAATATGTGAAAATCTAAAAGGAAACATTTTCCAACAAGAAAAGCTAGTGTGAAAATCCACAAAGGGCACACTACCTTTAAAATAATGACATACCTAGAGCATTAAGAGGCTGCTGGTGAGTAAAGTAGCTGGATCAGCAAATCTTGCACAAAGACTGTAAGGACCCAATCATGGCCCTAATCGAATTATTGTTAATTAATGAGGATTACCATTAATTAAGGTAAATTGGATTATTTTGCAATTATCGAGGTTAAGTTCCAAGAGGGTTACTTTGGTAATTTCAGCATATAAGTATATGAGTTAAGTTAAATTATAATTAAAGAAGAGAATACAATTGAAGTGAATTAGAAAGTCTTGGGGTCAAAGTGTAAGGAATGGAAATTTAGAAGATTATTGTGTGTAAGGGCATTGTGGGAATTTTCATTGGTGAGATATTTATTCCACTATAAATTAGGGTTTGGGAGAGATGGAGATCGGCGTTTTGAAGGCTCTCTCTCTCTCTAAAATAACGATTTGGAGATGGATACTAGGATTTGGGATTTAACATCAAAGGTAATGTTTTCCCATAAAGATTTCTTCATCTTTTCTGTTAATTTGTGATGTTTGATGAGAGATTACAAGATTTTGTTGTCATCATGTGTAAGGAAATGAGAGAGAAGCATGTAAATCAAGTGAAAGAGAAGAAAGGAACCTTGTGTAAAGGAGGTGAAGCTTGATTTTGAGGTACGGGATTTATTTGGAAAAGTTACTGTACACATTTCCCATCTCTTGTTGTGTATGTTTCTTTGTGAGATTAAGGATTAATCTAGTTTGTTTTGATGAGTATAACATGATTAGTTACTTAAATGATCATATAAGTAAGTGGGAAAGTGAGATTTAGGGTTTAAATCCATGTTATGCATGATCGGGGCTCTGGATTTTCTTCTTTCCTTCCTACATCTGGCCACTCACCCTTTTCTCCTTGTGAATGCATGGCCACGTGATGCATTTCTTCTTCCTACCCACGGCCACGTGCACATGTTCTCCTTCAGAACATGCGACCACGTGTGTTGTTCTTTATAACACACGGCCACTCACTCCCTTTTCATGAAAAATATATGGCCACGTGAAGATTTCCTTCATCCCACCCATGGCCACGCATTCCTTGTTCATAAAACCCGTGGCCACGTGTGTGTTTCCTCTTGGAAACACGTGGCCACGTGTGTGTTTCCTCTTGGAAACACATGGCCACGTGTGTGACACTTCTAACAAACCTATCTGCACTGTTTTGCTTATAACTTGAGCTAAAGAACTCCAAATTGAGTGATTATTTTTGTGTCTAAAAATGGACTTCCATACCTATATTTCATATGAAGAAAACAAGTCTTAAATCTGTCTCTAAATAGGCCATAATTCAGCTTGAATTCAGGACCAGTTTGCTGCCCAATCACTAGGAGCAGACTTCAGTGTTTTGTAAATATGTGAAAGTATCGAAATGATATCAAGATGATTTTTGATGCTTTAGAAACAAGAAACATAATGGAATAAGTTTATAGAAGACCATGTTTGCTGAAACAGCCTTTTGGTATGTCAAAAACCGCTCTCAAGTCGAGCTTAGAAAACTGCCTATGACTATCCGTGACTCGTAACTCCGATCACCACTATTGTCGCATGTTACTCGTGAACAAGTGCACGAGTCATGAAGTTTTCTTCCTTTCACGAGTAGTGACACCCCTCACCACTCGTACACTTCTCTACTTCATCCAAACATGATTCTTAAGCCCTTTTGTGTCACCAAAGCTTGTCTAAACCTTTTTAAGTAACTTAAAAGCATTTTAAGCATAAAATAAAGATAAGTTGTGACACTAAATGTGATTAAATGAAGCGATATATGAGAAAAAAGGTAGTAAATGAACACTAACATTGGAATATATGAAAGTGTTTACTTGTAATTGATTATATTATAATGATTATACACATGTGATTTGGCTTTGCCCAAAATATTTCACATCGAAATTCCTCTACAATGATATGAGAATACTAGAACATAGCCTAGTGATAATAAGAGAATAGGTACAAGGTTTCATGTCCAAGTTAAAAGAAAGGAACATCACATGCAATGTTAAATTATGAAATCATAGAAGCTTGGTTATACTCCAGGTCACAAGAAGAATTAATGATTAGCAATAATGTGTAATAATCTGCTCATTGTTTATTCATGCCTGTAATACAATATGATTAGCACAAGAGCATCCGTAGTGTGTTAACGACTAAGATGAAACGACCTCACACAACTTACCTAAGCATAAAATGTTCTAAGATGAAAAATACAAGTAAGATGATTAAAGTATATAAGACTATGTTAAAGTGTATAACTTGTTGTTTATACTCTAGTGAACCTTGATATAAAGGATCCTACTCATTTGCTATTCATACCCTATGATGTAAAATGAAAGTTGCAAGTCTTCAAGTAATGTTCTAATGATTAAGATGATACAATCTTATACAACTCACCTAGGAAAATAATGTTATAAAATAGCAAATACAAATAAGATGATCATGTTATATGTGATAATGTTAAGGTAGATAGTTTGTTTCCTATGATATAATAGATTATAAAAGTAAACAAAGAGGGCTAAAGATGAATAAGTGTTGACTTTAAGCTATAAGAGAACCTATTTATTCTATGAGATGGATCATGAATCCTTGAATGCTGCTATATATGATTATGTTGTAAGGCGATTAATTATGAGAATAGAGAAACTAGTCACGGTAAGCAATAACAAGGTACGTTATTGAGAACTATTTATGAGTTATGTAAGTTTTATAGGGTATACTTGATTCGAGCATGCTATGATGAATAGCTTGGTTTAATATGTATATGTATGAGTGTAGGTGGATACGCACAATGCTAATTATGAAAGATGACATGTTATTATTGTTTGCATAAGCACATAACTATCATGATATGAACGAAAGAAAACTGATGCAAGCATACGATCATATGATAGCATCCATATGTAATGGAGCTTAACGCTCAACATTGATGTATGATAAGAATGATATGCATTCTTTTATGAAAAGTGACTTTAAGTCAAATGATGAGCTAAGTAAAGAAGAATATACTAAAGTAAAGATGTCTTAAAAAGTTAAGCCTGCGGGTCTTAATTCAGTTGTGGATTAGATAGGCATGCCTAGAGGGATACAGTCGCAGCTGCTATAGTTGACCCCGTTTGGGTCTTGTTCCTTAATGGAACCATCGTTTGACCCCGTTTGGGTCCATAGTTTGTTCCTTGCTGGAACCATTGCTTGACCCCATTTGGGTCCATTGTTTGATATCCTCGGATATCCATAGTTTGATACCGTCGGGTATCCATTGCTCCCATTATCCACCTTTTGAACTAGTACTTAGGCAGGCTATGAAAGATGTAAATGGTATAACAAATAAAGTAACATATGTATCGATCGCCTCTCTTATATGTATTGGAATCATGATAGTGATTTATTCTATTGCTTTATTTTAAATTTCAGTTAGCTATAAACTATTTCCATGAAATGAAATGCCATGTTATGTAGTACTTGACTGTGATGTCTTACATCAACAATGAGAAAGGTCACCATGTGAGTACCAGTGGGGATTGGTTCCACGGTGCATAGTTGGGCCACAAGCTTACAATATTGAATTAAACGTTACATGAAAAAAATGACATGCATAATAATATGAGTATGGGATAATTAGAAAAATGTTTGCATGTGGTATGAAGACCTTGTCAGTTAATAATGAGGTGTAATACCTATTCCTTGGAATGGCATGCAAATTCATGAGTATGTATATGAAAATTTATGTATGTATGTGTTTATGTATAATTCTAACATAAATTAACGTGCGAAGCATTATATGATATGAGTCTGTATGATGTTTAAAGTGTAAAGATAATATAACGTTAAGGAAGACACGTGCAGAAAACTCGAACAAAATGGTAAGTTTGTAATATATGTAATGAAAGCATGTCTAACAATATCTATGGCAAGGTTATATAACATGAGCACTTTCTTTTGGATGCAAATAAGCGATAAATGTGCATGTTAGGTAATCAAATTGGTTAATCGTATTGAGTTGAAGGTTGTAAGAATATAATGATAATATCAATATTTTAGACAAAAAAAATTATAAGGTGCATGAATTGTTCTAAGAAATAGGAGAGGATTAAAAATGATCGTTAATTAACAAGTTTCAGGGATAAGATAAGTTTATATAATGCTTTCAGTTTTAGTAATGATGGCATCATTAGTTAAGGTTGAAAGCTTCCTGGAATGCCTATTGTGGTATGATAAATAATGGAACCTTATATGTTATTTATGTTATTATGATTATTGTATTTGGTTTGATGAAGAATATTGTAAGAGCTTGTCCATTGTTTTTGTTCCTCACTAAGCTTTATAGCTTAGCACGGGTTTGTTTATCCGTGTAGGTTTCAGGATAAGCTCCAAAGGATCGGTTATGATACAGTTTCCTTGAGGATATTAGGATACTTAAAGGCCATTTATGTTATGTTTATCTTATCTATAAGCTTAATTATCTTATTATGGCATGTAATGATGGCCTGTCTTATTATTATTATTTCTGCACGACCATTACTAGGTTATGATGATGATGATTGGTGATGATTGATGATTATCCATGGTTAAGGAACTAGGGTGTTACAATTAGTGGTATCAGAGCCCAGGTTGAGTCTTTTCTGGGCAATAAGAAATTAAAGGATTGTTCTGGAAGATTAAGATTACATTAGTCTAGACCATGGTGTTATTGTTATTGACATACATTTTGATGATTATGTTAGGCGTCTGACCTATGATTTATATACATATATAGGACTATTAGAAAGATTTTGGCAGAGATGGTGAGATGATATCTGCATAATTATCAATATCTCTCGCCTCCTGGTATTAAAGTGCTTAAATGCCTTAATACTTTATGACTGAGGTATAGCATAAGATTGTTTATATGTATGTCTAGATTTTTATTTAAGATGTTTGAGGAAAAGTTCATATGACTAGAAGAGAACTTGATCTTTGGCATAGATGATGATGCAAGATGTTTAGATTATTAAGATATTTAGGATAAGAAAGACAATGAGCATAAGAGTATCTTAAAATCGAAGACAGATACATATGATTATAGACAATGAGTTTAGTATGTACATAGAGAATGCTTGTGGTTATAGTTGTTTATAGCTAAAATATCGTTAAGAATTGCTAGCAATAAAGATAGAGATTACCTGTTTTGAATTTCGAGGACGAAATTCTTTTAAGGAGGAGTGAGTTGTAAGGACCCAATCATGGCCCTAATCGGATTATTGTTAATTAATGAGGATTACCATTAATTAAGGTAAATTGGATTATTTTGCAATTATCGAGGTTAAGTTCCAAGAGGGGTACTTTGATAATTTCAGCATATAAGTATATGAGTTAAGTTAAATTATAATTAAAGAAGAGGGGTGAAAGTGTAAGGAATGGAAATTTAGAAGATTATTGTGCGTAAGGGAATTGTGGAAATTTTCATTGGTGAGATATTTATCCCACTATAAATTAGGGTTTGGGAGAGATGGAGATCGGCGTTTTGAAGGCTCTCTCTCTCTCTAAAATCATGGTTTGGAGATGGATGCTAGGGTTTGGGAGTTAACATCAAAGGTAATGTTTCCCTTAAAGATTTCTTCATCTTTTCTGTTAATTTGTGATGTTTGATGAGAGATTACAAGATCTTGTTGTCATCATATGTAAGGAAATGAGAGAGAAGCATGTAAATCAAGTGAAAGAGAAGAAAGGAACCTTGTGTAAAGGAGGTGAAGCTTGATTTTGAGGTACGGGATTTATTTGGAAAAGTTACTGTACACATTTTCCATCTCTTGTTGTATATGTTTCTTTGTGAGATTAAGGGTTAATCTAGTGTGTTTTTGTAAGTATAACATGATTAGTTACTTAAATGATCATATAAGTAAGTGGGAAAGTGAGATTTAGGGTTTAAATCCATGTTATGCATGATCGGGGCTTTGGATTTTCTTCTTTCCTTCCCACACGTGGCCACTCACCCTTTTCTCCTTGTGAATGCGTGGCCACGTGATGCGTTTCTTCTTCCTACCCACGGCCATGTGCACTTGTTCTCCTTCAGAACACGCGGCCACGTGTCTTGTTCTTCATAACACACGGCCACTCACTCCCTTTTCATGAAAAATGCATGGCCACATGAAGATTTCCTTCATCCCACCCATGGCCATGCATTCTTTGTTCATAAAACCCGTGGCCACGTGTGTGTTTCATCTTGGAAACACATGGCCACGTGTGTGACACTTCTAACAGACCTATCTGCACTATTTTACTTATAAGTTGAGCTAGAGAACTCCAAATTGAGTGATTATTTTTGTGTCTGAAAATAGACTTCCATACCTATATTTCACATGAAGAAACCAAGTCTTAAATCTGTCTCTAAATAGGCCATAATTCAACTTGAATTCACGACCAGTTTGCTGCCCAATTACTAGGAGCAGACCTCAGTGTTTTGTAAATATCTGAAAGTATAGAAATGATATCAAGATGATTTTTAATGATTTAGAAACTAGACACATAATGGAATAAGTTTGTAGGAAACCATGTTTGCTGAAAATGCCTTTTGGTATGTCAAAAACTACTCTCAAATCGAGCTTAGAAAACTGCCTATGACTATTCATGACTCGTAACTTCGATCACCACTCTTGACACATGTTACTCGTGAACAAGTGCACGAGTCATGAAGTTTGCTTCCTTTCACGAGTATTAACATCCCTCACCACTCGTACACTTCTCTACTTCATCCAAACATGATTTTTAAGCCCTTTTGTAACACCAAAGCTGGTCTAAACCTTTTTAAGTAACTTAAAGGCATTTTAAGCATAAAATAAAGATAAGTTGTGACACTAAATATGATTAAATGAAGCGATATATGAGAATAAAGGTAGTAAATGGACACTAACATTGGAATATATGAAAGTGTTTACTTGTAATTGATTATATTATAATGATTATACACATGTGATTTGGCTTTGCCCAAAATATTTCACATCGAAATTCCTCTACAATGATATGAGAATACTAGAACATAGCCTAGTGATAATAAGAGAATAGGTACAAGGTTTCATGTCCAAGTTAAAAGAAAGGGAACATCACATGCAATGTTAAATTATGAAATCATAGAAGCTTGGTTATACTCCAGGTCACAAGAAGAATTAATGATTAGCAATAATGTGTAATAATCTGCTCATTGTTTATTCATGCCTGTAATACAATATGATTAGCACAAGAGCATCCGTAGTGTGTTAACGACTAAGATGAAACGACCTCACACAACTTACCTAAGCATAAAATGTTCTAAGATGAAAAATACAAGTAAGATGATTAAAGTATATAAGACTATGTTAAAGTGTATAACTTGTTGTTTATACTCTAGTGAACCTTGATATAAAGGATCCTACTCATTTGCTATTCATACCCTATGATGTAAAATGAAAGTTGCAAGTCTTCAAGTAATGTTCTAATGATTAAGATGATACAATCTTATACAACTCACCTAGGAAAATAATGTTATAAAATAGCAAATACAAATAAGATGATCATGTTATATGTGATAATGTTAAGGTAGATAGTTTGTTTCCTATGATATAATAGATTATAAAAGTAAGCAAAGAGGGCTAAAGATGAATAAGTGTTGACTTTAAGCTATAAGAGAACCTATTTATTCTATGAGATGGATCATGAATCCTTGAATGCTGCTATATATGATTATGTTGTAAGGCGATTAATTATGAGAATAGAGAAACTAGTCACGGTAAGCAATAACAAGGTACGTTATTGAGAACTATTTATGAGTTATGTAAGTTTTATAGGGTATACTTGATTCGAGCATGCTATGATGAATAGCTTGGTTTAATATGTATATGTATGAGTGTAGGTGGATACGCACAATGCTAATTATGAAAGATGACATGTTATTATTGTTTGCATAAGCACATAACTATCATGATATGAACGAAAGAAAACTGATGCAAGCATACGATCATATGATAGCATCCATATGTAATGGAGCTTAACGCTCAACATTGATGTATGATAAGAATGATATGCATTCTTTTATGAAAAGTGACTTTAAGTCAAATGATGAGCTAAGTAAAGAAGAATATACTAAAGTAAAGATGTCTTAAAAAGTTAAGCCTGCGGGTCTTAATTCAGTTGTGGATTAGATAGGCATGCCTAGAGGGATACAGTCGCAGCTGCTATAGTTGACCCCGTTTGGGTCTTGTTCCTTAATGGAACCATCGTTTGACCCCGTTTGGGTCCATAGTTTGTTCCTTGCTGGAACCATTGCTTGACCCCATTTGGGTCCATTGTTTGATATCCTCGGATATCCATAGTTTGATACCGTCGGGTATCCATTGCTCCCATTATCCACCTTTTGAACTAGTACTTAGGCAGGCTATGAAAGATGTAAATGGTATAAGAAATAAAGTAACATATGTATCGATCGCCTCTCTTATATGTATTGGAATCATGATAGTGATTTATTCTATTACTTTATTCTAAATTTCAGTTAGTTGTAAACTATTTCCATGAAATGAAATGCCATGTTATGTAGTACTTGATTGTGATGTCTTACATCAACTATGAGAAAGGTCACCATGTGAGTACCAGTGAGGGTTGGTTCCACGGTGCATAGTTGGGCCACAAGCTTACAATATTGAATTAAACGTTACATAAACTATGACATGCATAATAATATGAGTATGAGATAATTAGAAAAATGTTTGCATGTGGTATGAAGACCTTTTCAATTAATAATGAGGTGTAATACCTATTCCTTGGAATGGCATGCAAAATCATGAGTATGTATATGAACATTTATGTATGTATGTGTTTATGTATATTTCTAACATAAATCAAAGTGTGAAGCATTATATGATATGAGTCTGTATGATGTTTAAAGTGTAAAGATAATATAACGTTAAGGAAGACACATGCAGAAAACTCGAACAAAATGGTAAGTTTGTAATATATGTAATGAATGCATGTCTAGCAATATCTATTGCAAGGTTATATAACATGAGCACTTTCTTTTGGATGTGAATAAGCGATAAATGTGCATGTTAGGTAATCAAAGTGGTTAATCGTATTGAGTTGAAGGTTGTAAGAATATAACGATAATATCAATATTTTAGACAAGAAGAATTATAAGGTGCATGAATTGTTCTAAGAAATAGGAGAGCATTAAAAATGATCGTTAATTAACAAGTTTCAGGGATAAGATAAGTTTATATAATGCTTTTGGTTTTAGTAATGATGGCATCATTATTTAAGGTTGAAAGCTTCCCGGAATGCCCATTGTGGCATGATAAATAATGGAACCTCATATGTTATTTATGTTATTATGATTATTGTATTTGGTTTGATGAAGAATATTGTAAGAGCTTGTCCATAGTTTTTGTTCCCCACTAAGCTTTATAGCTTAGCACGGGTTTGTTTATCCGTATAGGTTTCAGGATAAGCTCCAGAGGATCGGTTATGATGCAGTTGCCTTGAGGATATCAGGATACTTGAAGGCCATTTATGTTATGTTTATCTTATCTATAAGCTTAATTATCTTATTATGGCATGTAGTGATGGCCTGTCTTATTATTATTATTTCTGCATGACCATTACTAGGTTATGATGATGATGATTGGTGATGATTGATGATTATCCATGGTTAAGGAACTAGGGTATTACAAAGACCCATGAGAGTCTTCACTAATTTCAAAGGAAATGGGGTCAGTCCATGGTGTACTTATTCCACAATGCTAAATAATCGGTAATCTCTCCATCAAAACATAATGGCTCACTATCAAATTCCAAGCAAAGCTACATAGCAAAATAATGTTAGCTCGATATCTATAGTACTCAGGTAGCTCAAACTTAGCATCAATCAAATCCTTTAAGGTGAAATGAATTTATAGAGACACAAGTTCATAGATTTAGAATGAGAAAGACCCAAAGTGCATGCCACATCTCTTAGGTAACTAATCATGGGATGGGGTATACAAGGTAAGGTCCCCATAAAGTATCTCAAGCAAAAATCTTGTCAAAATCCTTAGCTAAAGGAAAGAGCTCTTGGTACCTAAAGCAAAAGATATGAAACCTAAAGTCCCAGTATTGAGCAATAGATAAGATCAGAGTGGTATCAGGCTTCACCAGCCTTAGAAATCGTAAAAGAGACTAATCGAATGAAATAAAGTTTTCCTAAATCCTAAAGTCATTTAGGAGTTAGTGAAGTCTATTTTCAATCTAGGTCTACATGGCGAAAATATTCATGTGGTCAAGATGCCAAAAATAATAAATAAAAATAATAAAAAATGACTAAAAATCAAAAGAAAAGAGAAAAAAGAATACCATGAAAGGAGCTTGCTTGGAAAAGGAATAGTCAAATTCATAAAGACCAAAGAGAATGAAGCTATTTATAGGGAATGCCTGATAGATGGTCATCCCTCAAGGAATGACTCATGACCTAGCCGTCTGTCACCCCTAGGCTGCTTTAATTAGTCTTTTTACATGCCTCATGCATTGCATATACATTTTTGCATCCATCTTGTTTTTATTTTACCAAAAATATAAGAAACACATTGACGCTATGAGCACTACAAAAAACCTGTCAATTAGCGATGGAAAATTCCGTCATTAAATGGTAATAATCAATCGCTAATGTGGTTTAACAACTGCACGACAAACAGTCTCAAATAACCCAGTTGCTAATTTATATGCAATGGAATTTAAAATCAGTCGCTAAATTAGCGACGGAAAATTCAATCGCTCAAAAAAATATTCCATCGCTAATTGATTTTTAAAATAAGTCGCCCAAATAAAATAATAATTAATAGCTATAGAATTTTTCGTCGCTAAATCCGTTGCAAATAATTATTGTATTAATAACTATAGTTTGTTCCTACTAGCTCCCGCCTCTAAATGTTTGTGATGAAATTTTAGCCACTAATTTTATCGCTAATTATTTTTAAAATTCTTTTTTTTATATATTAGTGACATATTGGTTATCGAGATTTAGTAGCTAAATTATAGCATAATTTAATTTTTTTTTGTATTTATTAATTTTCCTCCTATATAATCAACAAATTATTTTATGATATACATAATGACCATTTAAATTAATTAATTATATAAGCAAATCATAATTTAATTTATATAAATAAAAATTCTATAATACTACTAATTTAAAAAAAGGACATATGAGTTATGGGTTATTCAAGTACCATTATGTCGGCAGTAATTTCTATCACCTCCCCTAAACGTTATTCCCATGTTAAGAAAGAGGAAAAAGAAAAGAAACGGGGGTTGGGTGGTTTAAAAGAAGAAAAATAAGAAGCAAGGGATAGGCAGTGCATTAAATCTCAATAACATTCCTGTGTAAGATCCTAAAATATTAACTTGATGCAAGTCTTCAGCAGGTTTAGCTGCTGCGGCAAACTTCCCTAGATTTAAGGCAGCATACCTCCTAACCATAGGCACGTCATCTTGGCACAACTGACTGTATATTGACAGCAATTCTATCTTTAACATATCGAGGGCACTTGGATAGGCAATATGAAACAGACCAGATACAGATACTCGAGCAGTAAACCATTCTCCAACTGCCAGTCTCTGATAGTAAATTCAAAAACATAGCAACCAAAGATCTAGAGTTATGGTCAAGTTACAACAATAATAGATATTTATAAAGAAATTACAGCCCAATGGATAAAACATATATGATCATTCCTCTGAACAGAATAATAGCTACAAAAGATCTCCATCTACCAGCATACAACTGGGTGGACAAATGATTCATTTACACTGCCACTAGTAATTTAAATAAAAGTTTTGAATTAAGAACAAATCAATACCTTGCATGATCATTTAACCTTATTCAAAACCAATAGTTCACTTTCATTTTTAATGTTCCTATCT
Organism: Excoecaria agallocha; assembly: GCA_037975025.1. NCBI lineage: Eukaryota > Viridiplantae > Streptophyta > Magnoliopsida > Malpighiales > Euphorbiaceae > Excoecaria > Excoecaria agallocha. The sequence continues at coordinate 752,496 of CM075823.1, read as the reverse complement.
AATAGAATGCATCATAAGAGGATTAATACACAGTTATGTGGAAGTTAAAAATGAGATGAATATCAAAAGGTAAATCAAGCAAATGCAAATATTAACAGTCTAGTAGTTTGAGGGTTATACTACAATCAGAACCTGTCAAGATTCATGGCAACATCACACTATTGCCAAGTCAGTGCACTCTATCAACAAATATAATGAAAAAAATTGGCAGCAAAAAACTACCCAAATAAATTGAAAATGAAACTAAATTTAGACAAAAGTAAACACATAAAGGATTATTAACTCAGAACTTCTTAGAGGGTTGTGTTAACCATCAAAGACAGGCTCAAAAGAGATTTGCCTCTGGAACACAGATACATATTCATCACAGCTTTATCAATTAAATCAGATGAGATTAGACACAAAAATGTTTTAAAATTCAATTCAGAGGGTAGCAAGAGCAGCTGCAAATACCAATACCAGAAAAAATATTAACAGCGGCAAAAAGGGCATAACAAAATTGCGACATATAAGAACCATAATTATATCCAAAATAAAAAACATGGACAATATTACAATAGTAGCTTTGAACTAATATCCGAAAGTCACATCAATTTCTAACAAGTAAAAATTTCAACAGCATCAGGTCTCCAAGATGATATGGCATTAATAATAAATTCAGACGCAAATTACCCATTAAATATGAGATACATCATCTGCCCAATTATCGACGTAACCATTAGACCATAAATATTTTGACAAAGTAACCTACTCACTAAACAAAGCCAATTTTCAAAAATTAACAAAAACAATTAAGAAAATCAGGATTCATAATAACATCACACCATTGTCAGTGGATTGACAGTCTTATGAATTTCTATCTTCACCTCGGTATTAAACCTTAAAAAGTTTGAACGAAAATAAAAACCATAATCATATTAAAAAAGATTGAGTATGAGCTCAGAACTTCATACAGGGTCTTGTTGCCATCAAAGACGGGGTTCAAAAGAGACCCATCTCTAGAACCCGAGTATATTTTCATCATAGCAACACCCAAAAAGAAATCTCTAGAGTATATAATGAATTGGAAATAAGTTTCATACAAAGATATCGAGTATCTACAAAGAGCTCCAACTCACAAGGGCAACTACAAATCCTACTCATGGCAGCCGAAAGGTGCTCGACCACTCTATTTATCGAGGCAGACATAGCAGATCCTCTGGCAAAACCCTAATTCAAATTATCACGTGATAGGTTTCTGGGTTTGAGTATTGGCAAACTCTTATATTTAAAACAATCCATTATAATAAAAACTACACCAATAATATATACATGTATGTACCGACTAGAGAGGCGGTTCTAAACTCAATATTAATCGCACTGCCATATAGTTTTAAAAATTGAAGCAGTGTTAGAGCTAAATATACTTATGTTGTTATAACTGTACTTGAAGAATAAGTAATATTTAAGTTGTAGAAATTAATTAATATGGAATTATATAATATTATATTATAAATAATAAGTTCATGGAGAAGAAGAAGAGACACATAATTTTAACAACATAAATAAATATATCTATATCCACAATCAAAACATTAAACTATTCCTCGATTCTCACAATTAATGAAGAATTTTATAACAATCCAAATTTCAGCCTCTAATTTCCTTAACTAAGCTAAAGCTAAACAACAACAGATCTTAAACACAGTAAAACATGGTAAAACAACAATTAATAATGAGCATTCAAGGAAATAAAAATGCAAACTTTGACAGTTAATTAGTAGGGTCTGATTTCATTATCGAACCCATCAAATCGCTTTTATCTTTAAGGAACTAATTTATATAAAATCAAAAATATAGTTTTACCTGCCACAAGCTTAAGCATACCAACCACCTCAAAAATGGTCTTAATCTTAGGAACCCGAATAGAGCTGCTTTCTTGAACTCCATCTATAATCCAAATACAATAACAAAAAGCATTTCAACAGACCCAAAATAGGATATTCCTATAATTGACTAAAGATCGCCATTTCACATGGGATTGCCAGTACAACTCACTATAATTACATGGATTTGCAAGAAATAAATGAATTAAAATAAGAAAAACATTAATTAATTACTGTAAAAGAATATAAAGAATTGTATACATGTAGTAAAAGTAATAAGAGAGAGAAACAGAATTTGGTCAAACATTCAACATTGTTGTGCTCCAACAACCATTTCGAAAATAGTATAAAAAGAAATAGATACGCTTTATATATGCAAGATAAATATTGAATCTGAAATTTTACTTAAAGAATACGAAAGATTTTTCATATTTGGAAGAAGATATAAATATAATATTGAGACTAATAATAATTCCATAAATTTTCTTATCTATCTCTTCCAGGTAAAAAATACAACACAACAGAAATGCATTGGACCTTCAAGAATCACAAGCATATAAAGAATCAAAAATTACATGCATATACCGGATTTCACTGTACAGAAACAAGTTCAACACATACACACGCAAAATCAACAGGCCATGTAAACACACAAATACCTGTTTGTAAGCAGAAATGCATTGGAAAAGTGCACCCTCACCTCACAGTGATTGACTGCTCATTTTCTCTAATTTATAATGCCAGAAAACAAATTCCATCATCAAACCGTAATATAATAAATTAAACTAAGGATTTTTGGCATAAAGAATAAAAAGCAGCATTATGGAAAAAAAGCCCCGAAACTTTTGACTTTAGCCACTTAGAAAAACAATGACATGAAAGTCAGCTCCTAGTGTTACATTAGGACCATTATTAATCTGCATTTTGTGTATTAAACTTCTAAACAGAACTTTACAGCATTAGAAGATAAACGGTATGCAGATTTGGAAAACTTTTAGCGTTTGCAATTTGCTTATTGCGCGTTCAGCTACCTATGAGAGGAAGAGATATACCTGACTACGGTATTAATTTATTTAAAATATCTAATCATCCATCACAAGCATACATGACCAAAGATTCCATGTTTCTAAACAAATCAAATGTTATTAGATAGAACTTTCAGAACATGTTGTATGAAATTTTCCATAATCAGACTTCTAGCAATATGGATCTCCAAATTGGTGATGATCATTGATGTAAATTAGTAAGGGAAAGTACAAATCACTGTAGCATAAGCATATGACAAGTTCAAATCCTTCAGGATAAAATATAAAGTTTTACATTTTGCTTTTTCATCTTTACAGACACTTTTTATTTTATCTTAAAGCTATTTGATTTGGTTAGACGAAAGTAGGCAGCATCCCACTGATGATATATAAAGATGTTTATATCTTTGGAAATACTATTCTAATCTGGAATTACAACAAATAATGCAACAGAAGAAGCAAGAATAGATTCAAGGCATCATATCCATCCCTCATTAAATTAGACATGGAATAAGAATATTAAAAGAAAATGATGATAGATATCATTTTTCTTTCTATGGGTTACAAAAAAGAACCTTTTAGTCAATGAAAATGGGGACTCATAAAGGGAAGGAAAATGAAGTGCAGATCAGATTTTCTTTCATCTGTTGGTCATATTTGCTTCCAAATCAAGTATAAAAGAGAAGACATTAAGGTCTTGTAGGAAATGGCAGAGCCAAAAACACTTTAATGACTTCACATGCTATATGACTTATGTATAGAAGCACAAAAGGTAGAATTTCATACAAGGAAAAACAACATGGCTAAAAGAAAGGGACAGAAAACTGTTACTTTTCCATAAAAGTAATGAAATATGAAATAATATTTTGAAATTCAGTATTAATAGATAAAGGGCCATAACATTAGAAGAGAGGAAGCTAGAAAGCCTGGAAATGAGAAGCCAAAACCAAGAATATGATCCAAAAAATCTCAAGATGATAATATTGGAAAAGGTCAGACAAGCCACCAAAGTAGTGCAGATGCATGCCATATGGAACAACAGCCTTGCGAAATATTACTGATATATATATATTATATAGACAAGTACAACAATCCTATTATAAATAAAAGATTGCCTAAACCTACCCTAAACTAGAACCATAACAATTTTTAACATCACATTGATGTCCAAGAGCAAGTAAAAAAGAAAACTTTAAAATTAACTTCCATCTTCCACAACACTAACCATTGAACCTTGTACTTCTTGTTTTCTGATCTCCAAAAGCCCAAGGGCATCAAGTGATTGCAACTGCAGCAATAAAAATTCCCATTACTTTAAACTTGAAAATTATTTAAACTTCAAATTAACATGAAGTCATATGATAAATAACATATTTAATTCAACCAATAAACCAATCAAACAGTAAATCAGATAAAGAAATAGATGAGAGAAGGGAATGATTTCATTGATAAAATCTGGAAATACAGGAAAAATCTACAGCTTCCTAGGCCCAAGTGAATCCGGATCCAGGGGCCTTGTTTGAGTAAGCAGCTTCTCTATCATCATATTAGAGATCAACAAATGTACAACTAGCTTAATTTTTATCATGTTTCTGACTTTATATGCATAACAGATCCTATCACATTAGTTTTAGCAAAATTACAAATACCAATCAGTAACTAACCTGTACTATCATTGTTTATTTATTTCAGTGCAAATTTCAACATTCCAACCATGTGATCCAAAATAGAGTATAATAAATGCTAATCTGGTGACGAAGCCTGATTATTTATGTACAGTGAAATTGTTTATGTTCAGTGAAATCCAGGTAAAAAATACAACATAACTGAAATTGTTTCCAGGTAATATATAAAGAATCAAAAATAACAAATGGAGAAAAGAGAGAGTGAAAGCCGTACATTAAATTTCAAGCTTCATATCCTGCAAAAATCAAGCTTTACGTCTAAGATTATAATAAAATTGTACCAAAAAAAACAACAAAAGAAATCAAATTCCAAACACAGTCAAAATAATAACTGAACGAAACAGAGGAAGCAAAACACACCCATTTATTACCACTTCCATAAAAAAGAATCACAAATGTAAGAGTTACTTTGCTAGTTTTGTTCTTGAACCCTTGATTTCTACCGCATGTACATCCCCAGCTCCACTTACATTTATTACTAGTACTAAATTGAAGTATGAATGCCCATTGATTGTAAATCTAATCCCTCCACTTCTCTTGCACCTTACCTTGATTTTCACAAGTTAATAACTTCATTAGTACATAATATAAAAAAGCTTTAAAGTTGTACTAACTGCAACGTAAATCTGATTTTAATTTGTAAAATGGAAGACGTTACAGTTTTGAAACAAGATGAGTGCCTTTTGTAGGATACAGGGACCACCACCACCACCACCATAGAAAAAGTGGCATGAGCATTAATCCAACCTCTATCATATCCATAAGCAGAAGAGACAATTGACAGAAATCCAATGGAACAAACCCCAAATGACCCATTTTTCTGCAAAAATAAACCATATTTAACATTTTTACGCTTCTAAATTAAACACACTCATATTTATGTAACACAGACATTTACAATTTCTAAAAAAGGAAAAAAAAGGTGCAGTTATACTATTATTTATATTATAAAAAAGGTGACACTCTTATTTATGTCAAAAAAAACTTTTCATATTTTGCAGAGAACAGGCATGGAAAATAGGAAAAAAATGGAGGCCTATTTGCATATATCATTTATATTTGGAATTCCAACTCCTACTGCTAATTAAGCCACTGGCTTCTTAATGTCATTTATATAGGAAAAAGTCATCTACTACCCTAACTACCAGAGAAAGAAAATCAACGACCAAATTAAATAATGCAGAATTCTTCACTAGATAAAATTCATGCTCACATTATAACTCTCAACTTCACCATTTTTCTTCACAAAATCTTTGGCTACTTTCTATTTTTAGGAGATTCAGAATTTAAACAATATTCAATGGCTAACACAGACAAGCAAAGCTATTGATTTCAAATGCAACTATATAAGTCTCTCTCTCTCTCTCTCTCTCTCTATATATATATATATATAAACAAATTTCAAAATACAGGAAAGATAGAACAATAACAAAAATTAGCAAAAATGTAGAAGATGACAGGACTAAGTCTGTTAAATGAAGGTTATTACCTGAACCAGAATAATTTTACGGAAGACAGAGGCAAAATCTGAAGGAGAAGAAGGGATAATTTTGGCATAGTTTCGTGAACCTGTGAACATACATAAACAAAAGGAAATAACCAATCCCTATGAATGTTATGCAACTTTGACGTCTAAGTAACCTCACTATAAAGGAAAGCAGATAAAGAAATCTCCTTCCAAAGCATCAAAAATCAACAGTGGTAGATAGTTCTTACTGAAGGAAACAAGGTTGCCGGAGCTTTGTTGGAAATACAGCGCCCTTGCCTAACTTGAGTTGGGGCTATCGGTAATCACCCCGGAGTGTTCATGTGCTCCAATGCATCATGGTCTGTTTAATATATATATATATATATATGATGCACATCACTTGCTTGCCATAGATGCCCTACCCGTTTATCTCTCGAAAATTTTAAAAATAAAGCTTTTCTTCTTCTTCCTTAACAAACCACAATTAACGTCCACTTTTGAAGTTTTTATCTCAGGTTTTCTTTCTTTTCTTCTTCATTTTTGCCCCATTTCATAAGCCATTTGCGATAAAATTCCATAAGGCTTGATCCGCACATCAAGGGAGTGTTTATTCATGCTTCATGCATTTTTTCCATACCCATTTTTTACGGTAAAATAGGTAAGCTCTCGGGTTCTCTCTTCTTCTTTATATTATTTTTTCCTTATTTATTTATTCCAATTGAATGTATAGATTAATTAATCACTCTCTTTGAACTGCCTGTTGCGAATTCTGTTCTTTTAAACCGTAAGTGCATGACAAGTATATCCTGCTTTGTTTAGTTTTAGGTTAACGTATAAATGAATTTATTTAATTTTTAACTATGTTGGTGTAATTGTAAGTATTGAAGATCACTTTTCTATAATTTATATGTGGGATGCATTCAAATTAATGGTATTTAGTGTCCTTTTATTTAAATTAATTAGTTAAGTTACATGGTTTAAATATTGTGGGAGGTTTGCTTAAGTGAACTACTTGGTGGCCATTGAAACCTATGTTGTTGCTTTTAAGTGCAGGGGGCAAGCATATTTCCAGTTATAAATATACCAAAATTTTGTTATAAATCTTGTAAATAGTCATAACTTTTATGTCTCATTTGTCATGCATGTTTGCTAGAATGCCCATTGATGGGTCTAGGGTTTTGTAATCCTTTTTATGGTATTTAACATGCATTTCAATGCAGGTTGGCTAGCACCGATTTAAGCCAGTATGTTGATAAAATTTTGCCAAGATCTATAAGGGTTTAACATTCACTGTTACTTGCAATGCAAGTTATTTTAATAAACTAACATTTAATTTTTTCGTAGGATGCCACGTCATGAGGCACAGGCTACATCGACTTCGCCCACTTCGAGATGGATTATTGCTTGGAAGTTCAAGAGATACCAAGCCTTATGTCAAGTTTATTACCATGCTAGCAAGTTCATGTCGTGACAGTTCCTACAAACTATGGGTATGGTAGATGAAGTCAACGAATTGTTAGCCGCTGTAGGATGGACCATCTTCTTTGCCCTATCCTTTCCTACTTATCCATATGCTACAAGTGATTTTTTGAAAACCCTACAATATAAAGGGTTCTTGAGATCGAATACAAAGAAGGGGGTGGTTAAATTCAGAGTGCAAGGTGTTTAGTATAGTATCACATGATACTGCTTCAGAAAGGCTATAGGACATCCCATTGGACTAGATGTCCTGACCCTATAGAGGGTAGTTATAAGGGAGAACTGGGCAACAGTCATGCTTTCCGAGATTGTGTACCATCTGGACACAGCCAAAAGCATTATGTTGGCCACTCAAACATTTAGGTACATTCAGAGGGTCTTATCCACCACATATATCAATCGCACCAACAATTTTAGGTCGGTAAATGCAGTCAACTTAGTCAACATTTATGCCATGCATACTAGTAGGAGGATTAACATCACCCATAAGATTATTTTTACACTATTTATGGTAGCCATATAGCCGATTTCATAGATCTGCATCAAAACAGTTATGACCATCATGCCGCTGGACATAAGGGCAAATGAGGGATATTCGATCAGGCACTGTAGAAGGATATTTTCTTAGACTTATAGGCCACCCTTGTCATGAGGATGGCTAAGTCGATCTAACGACAGAAAGGATAGTACAGGCTGCTGAGAGTCCTTGAGACCAGAGAATGATACAAATTCGACCCTATTGTACCATAGCCACCTGTAAAGGCACCTCCAGCATTGCCAGTTCAGCATGACGACTAGCCTCAGCAGCATAAGCAAGATGAAGACATATTCAAATTTTGATATGGATATATGGATCGATTTGCATGATCTTCTTGGTTGGTCATCTCCTCTTTTAGTACCTCCATTATCACTTATGAGTCCACGACTATCACCATCCAGCATGTCCCAAAGATTCTCGCCATATAGCCACCGTAAAGCTTTACTTCCATTGCTTCTCCACCAGTTCAACCGGTATAAGCTTCTGTAGGGTCATCAGTAAATAATATTTCAGGAAGACTATCTACCATTGAGACATAAGTGCAAACCATCTAGTAGTTCATTTTGTAACAGGATCAAACCCTGCAATCCATTATAACCTTAGTGCATTTCACACAAATTCAACATCAGACTGATGTACAGGGCATCAAGGCAGACTTGGTAGCTATCGAGCTGAGATTTGATGCCACTTTATAGTTCATTGATGATTCCATCACCCAAATTAAAGAGCAAATAGGTCACATCAAGGAGAAGGTTCCCAAAAGCAAATAGGTTGTAGTGGAGAGTGATGAGCAGTTGAGAAGATATATCAGGTACCTAAGAGATGACCTTATACGATTCACTACAAGAAAAATGCAAAATAGCGAGGACAAAATTCCTCGCTAAATGATGATTTTTCGTCGCTAAATCAGTTTAGCGACGATTTAGCGAGGACAAAAATTTTGTAACAAAAGTCGTCCTAGCTGATTTTAGCGAGGATTTTCATCCTCGCTAAAGTTAGCGAGGATTAAAGTCCTCGCTAACTTTAGCGAGGATTTTAAGTTTTGCGAGGATTTAGTCCTCGCTAAGTTTTGCGAGGATTTAATCCTCGCTAAAGTTAGCGAGGATTACAGTCCTCGCTAAATTTTAGCTAGGACGAGTTTCTTGCTAAAATTTAACATGCATTTTGTAACAAAAATTGTTCTTGCTAAATTTAGCATGAGATTTATCCTTGCTAAATGTTCTTATGAAATTTTTTGTTTTCTTTATTTAATATGAAAATTTTATTATTTAAATAATAAACTGAAAAATAATAAATTTATATTCATTCAATATTTAATATAAAAACATATATATATATTAATGAATAAATTGTTATTTACAAGTGTATATCATTGCTAATAATATATCCAAAATAATACATCCATATATAACAGTAACAATTAAAAATAAAAAATTGCTCATAAAATGCCAGTTGCTTTTAGTTCCTATAGTTGTGTAGTGATTGATTGCAGATAACGAAGAACTCCATCCAATGTCATTATTAGAACTTGATCTTCCAATTGTTGATGTTGAACATCTGACCAGTGTTTGCATAACTTGACTAAATACAAAAAAGAAGTAAAATATGACCTATACAATAGTAACAATAAAGAAGCAAATTAAATATGACCTATATACTTCATATATAGATGAGTCTCCGATACTCTAAAGGTAATGCAAAGACAAAAAAAATTCTGACTATAAATATGCATAAGCCAGTTCCACCTTTCAAGACATTCTTTACATCACCTTTGTATGGTGACGTTCCTCAATTTCTCTACAGCCTACTTTATCCCAGACTTCAAACTCAAACTACAACACAAGCAAGTTTGGGAGAATCACAGGTCAAGAACAATGACATATGAACATTTTCATACTATTGGTGTTACATGTAGAATGGAAAACAAATTTTTTGTGCATCATTCAATCTCCGAGGTCCTTTGGTCATTAATTATCACATTATTTAGCAAATTATGAAAGAAAAATCAATGGTAAAATTAAGAAAGAAAACTTGAGGATTGAAATATTTTTACCAATTTGGCTACAAAGTCTATTATCTGCAAATCTTTTAATGTCATCAACTATTTAAACTTCTGTCAATCATAAAATGCTAAAATTGAATAATAATTAAAATGCATCAATTTTACTGAACACATTTGACTTTGGTTGAGAAACATCCTTGAAGTACAATACATGCTAAGATTTGAGGCAAAAATCCCAAAAACTTTAAAAGTGAGTAGTGAATACTTACGGTACAACGAAGCAACTGCTCTAGTTCAGCAGGGGCAGCCTGCATATTAAGTGGATTCACAGTAATCACAAGATCACAGTAATCATCTGTAAAACCATCATTAATATCACAACAGCTAAAATAACTAGCAAAAATGAGAAAGTAGTAAGGAAACTGAATGGAAATTATGCAATTGAGGGGTTGGAAGCCCCTTTAGTTGTACAGATATTACCTACACAACCTCCAGATGTAGTATAAAAGCTGAAAACAAACACATAAAATCCTTCCCTCCGACCACCAACCTAGTTCTTCCAGGAAAAAAAATGCTTACATAAGAAATTTACAGCGACTTTGCAGGATTTAATGCCTCGAAACCTTGTAGCCCACATGGAGGCGTAAATTCCAAAATTACTAAAACAAAATGGTATACTAATACAGGTCATAGGTAAGAAAAAACAGTAAACAAAATGGTATACTAATATAGGTCATAGGTAAGAAAAAGCAGCAAGATCCAGGGATTGAAAAAAAAAATCTTGATGGCTAAAACAGAGATCGAACTCGGGAGAAAGCCTACCATGCAGGCCATTTTGTATTGTACGGCACCTCTCAAAATATTTTATCTCAATCTACGGTTGAAAAGTGTACACCACAAAATGGTGTCCATGGTAAAAATAGCCCAAACTTGGAAAAAGAACAGCATGTTCAGCATACAACCATATGACATAAACTAGGACATTTAAATATGACCTTATACCAATCTATACTTCCCCCCAGCCCATTTAACCTAACACATTTTCTTTATATAGTTAGGGCACCTCATTGTTCTTTATGTAATAAGGAACCATTCTCTACATTAGCTTCCAAATTCCAGCCTCTGAATAAGATAGAAATTGTTAGCTTCTGACCTAGTAATTTTGTCAGAGACAAAGAACCAAATCAAAGAGGTATATAACCTGTCAGCAACTTCCTTCTTCAATTCCTCTATCTGCATTTCTATTTTAGTACATGCATCTTGGATTTCGATATTTTTCAAGCAAAGCTCCTTCCATTGCATAATAAAGCATCCAGCTCATATGCAGTATTTTGCTGGATATTCACATAAAGGAAAATTCTTATCATGTCATCAGTAAAGAATTCCTAGAGAAAATACAAAGGAAGCAAGAAATCTTCATCACCTAATGATATTTCCTGTCATGGTTCACAGCTTCAATTTTATCATTTTGTTCCCGAGCTAACTTTTGCGTTCTAAAAAAAAATCAACCAATATGATTTGGGTCAAGCTATATAGCAATCAACAGGTGGCAATCAACAGTTCAATTAAATCAAATCAATTGTATGTTTAATAGGCCAGAAATCCTTTAGCCTTGCAACATTCCACCTAACTATATGACCATACATAACAAATTGAACTAAAAATAACTGACTGGTGCTGAAATATGATTGCTTCTAAGCGCAAGTACTGCCATAAGAAAGTGCCTGAAATTTCCCAACTAAGCCGATACAATCAACATCAATATAAACATTACGTACCTGATCACTTGATGTTGTAACATGCGTTGCCCTCTCTGAAGTGCCTGCTTCCAAGCAGTTTCATCATTCATCTTATTTCGCAGAGGCGAATCCAAGTGAGAATACCGTGAAAAATCTAAAGTAACAGGAGGCCTTCCAGCTCTCACACGCTCATATTCTTTAGCAAGCATTGGATAATTCTGTAACACAAAATTCCACAGACATTGAATGAAACATTGAGTTATTCATGCACGTAACCATAAGTTTAATTAAAATCCAAATATACACAATTAAATCTTAAATATTAAATAAAAACTAAACTAATGAAATTAATATATTTCTTATCCTATTCATTTTATCATTATCTTTTCCTACTGTCCATATTATTTTATTATTACATATTTATTTATTATTATTATTATTATTATTATTTCTCTTCTCTACGGGCTCATTTTTCTATATTTCTTAACCTTTTTCTTTTTATTTCTTTTTCTTTTTTTCTCTGTTCTTCTTCTTCCCTTCGTTTTCTACCCGATAGCCCCTTCACAATTTTTCTTTTATTCTCCTAATTTTTCACTTGTTATCTCCTCGTTTGTTGGCAAAGACAACTAAGAACCAATATTACTTAACTAAAATCCAAAAAAATAAAAGCATTTAATTAAAAAATGAAACCAACAGTGAAATAATCTCATGTACCAACAATCACAAATTCGTACACTTCATGCTCATTTTGTGCTATTAATCGAAGAAAAGAGACAAAATAACAATTGTGAAGTCTTAAAATTAAAAGAAATTACAAAATACTAACCTTTTCTCTTTAATGGCGAATTTGATTTTATGAAGAAAAACCCGATAAAAATGACAACGAAAGATGCGTAGTACAACAAGTTCACTGACCCAAAAATTGCAAAAAAAATAGAGGTGAAATGAGGAAGAAATAGCAAAACCAATAGTAGGGAGACCGTGAGTCGTGAAACATAGAAGAAAGAGAAAGAAGAGGAGAAGAAAGTGGGTGGTGAAACAAAAGGGAATAAAAATTGTAAATTGTTATTGTTTATTTATGAAGATCAACTTTAGAAACAGAGGGGGGAAAGTGGGTGGTGAAACTAAAGGGAATAAGATTTTTTGGATTTAGAAAACATAAAGCGCGCTACACACCTATTTTATCCCGCCAAAATATTTGGGTAATTAGCTAGGACATTGTCCTCGCTAATTTAGTGAGGATTTGTTCCTCGCAAAATTAGCGAGGATTAAGTCCTCGCTAAACAGTTCATATACTATTTAACCGTTAGCGAGGAAATTGTCCTCGCTAATTTAGCGAGGATTTGTTCCTCGCTAAATGGTTAATATATCAAATGCCAATTTATTTAACCGTTAGCGAGGAAATTATCCTCGCTAATTTAGCGAGGATTTGTTCCTCGCAAAATTAGCGAGGATTAAGTCCTCGCTAAATGGTTAATATGTCAAATGACAATCTATTTAACCGTTAGCGAGGGAATTGTCCTCGCTAATTTAGCGAGGATTTATTCCTCGCAAAATTAGCGAGGATTAAGTCCTCGCTAAATGGTTAATATATCAAATGCCAATTTATTTAACCGTTAGCGAGGAAATTGTCCTCGCTAATTTAGCGAGGATTTGTTCCTCGCAAAATTAGCGAGGATTAAGTTCTCGCTAAATGGTTAATATGTCAAATGACACTCTATTTAACCGTTAGCGAGGGAATTGTCCTCGCTAATTTAGCGAGGATTTGTTCCTCGCAAAATTTTGCGAGGATTAAGTCCTCGCTAAATGGTTAATATGTCAAATGACAATTTATTTAACCGTTAGCGAGGGAATTGTCCTCGCTAATTTAGCAAGGATTTATTCCTCGCAGAATTAGCTAGGATTAAGTCCTCGCTAAATGGTTAATTTATCATTCCAGCTGTGAATTAAGATTTAGCGAGGGGTCTTTGCTCGCAAAGTCGTCTCTATTTTTTGCGCCAAAAATTTGGCGCCCAAAATTAGCTACAACAAAAATTATTTCTCGCTAAATCGTCGCAAAATCTGTTTTCCCACTCACAGCTAACAATATTTGCGACAAAAATCATTTTTCGTCGCAATTTTGTCGCTAAATTGTGCATTTAGCAACAAATTTTATTGTCATCGCTAATTTTCATCGCTATTCTGTATTTTTTTTGTAGTGATTCTTATAGCATCATTCTTGGGCATTTTTAGGGATAGAAGAGAGTTTGAGCATCTGGATGGAGCGATCGCACATATTCTATAGCCATTTTTTATAACATTACCTGGGTTTGAGTTCAAATTTTGACAGTAGGAGGAGTAGCCACCAGCACTACTACAGGAAATGGCACAATATAGACCTCCTAGGTCTTCAACCTTCTATCCTCCATCTGGACCTGCTTATCGTAGGGGACCTGGACCTCCACAGTAGCTATATTTTTTGTATTAAGGGAGTTTAAAATTTTTTGGTCATTTTAATGTGTATAAAAATGATGACATATATTTGTTTTATGCTTTGTTTATGCTTTATTTATGGTTCATTATTATTATTATTATTATTATTTTACTCAAAATTAAAATATGTGATAAATAAAAAATTAATAACAAAAAAAAGAATGAAAATAACAATAGTAGCTAAATGACAATAACATAATCCTAATAATGTAAATAAATAAAAAATAATGAAAAAAAAAGAATTGACCATAATTGAACGAAATAAACACAATAAGATAATGATTTTTTTCCAAACTTAAGGCATTAATGCCACACATTTTCTCACAAGTATCAAAGCCCTCCCAAGGGCCAAACAAATTTCACACTCCATAAAGCCTATAGTAGACATATCATTTACTTATGGAATGGATAAACTTATTGATGATGCCCGTATTAAACTGGATCAAAAGGATAAAATGTTTGTTGATAAGGAATAAATGGGAGTTTTCTATAGTTCCTCTTCTTTCATAATAACTTAAAGATACATGTGAAGCCACAAGAAGACATTTGAATATGTTAAAATCAAAAGACATGCACAGCAAAGAGAAGTGTGGATATTTTTTAACTTTAAAAGAATTTAAGAGAGATGGTCAAAAACCAGTCCTATCTCTCTTAGATAAGGAAATTTTTGAATTGATGGGAGATTTCACCAATGTTTGTTCCATATGGATAAAGATAAAGTGAAAGACTTCACCAGTGATTGATCCACATGGCTGAAGACAAAGTGAGAGACTTCACCAGTGATTGATCCATATGGCTAAAGATAAAGTGAGAGACTTCACAAGTGATTGACCTATATGGCTGAAGGTAAAGTGGAAGACTTCACTAGTGATTAATCCATATGGTTGAGTGAAAGATTTCACCAGTGATTGATCCACATGGCTAAAGACAAAGTGAAATACTTTATCAATAATTAATCCACATGTTTGAAGCCAAGATCAAAATATAAAATTGAAGCCAAGATCAAAATATAAAATTGAAGCACATTGAAAGAAGGATAGTCTAAAAGGTTATTTTAACTTCCAATGATGAAGGAAAGAATTATGTTATAGTGTCTTCAACATAGATCTACAAACAAAAAGTAAACCATGAAATATGCTATCAACGACTCCTCACAAATGCATATTTGCTAAAAATTTTCTAACAATAATATTGATTCAAGAGAGGGTAGACATGCCGGCAGATGGCGTTAACCACTATAGCAAGGTTAGTTATGCCGACAAATTGTGACAACCACCACCATAATAAGGTTAGACATACTGATAAATGGTATCAACTAATCCAATTATATAATTTTACATTCCGATGGCTGGCGCTAATCAAATGTAAGCAACTTATCATGAATTTGCATGCCGATAAATGGCACTAATCAGACAGTTAAACAAGGATTAACACATCAACAAGCTGGTGGTGACTACTCAAACAAAGGTTTAAGACATTGACAAGATCATAGCAACTACCCGACTAGAGATTCACTACCTCAAATGGTACATGTTTAAAACAATCAACTAAATAATCGTTGCCTTAGGTATGTGTCTTATTTCCTTTTACTCTGAGTTTTTGTTCACTTTGGCAGTAGTGCATCAGGTCCCCAAAATTGGGAGCAACTACAAACTCCGTGACTCTAGGTAGCCTAGATTAGGGTTACCTGATGATGAGAAATCCAATATATTTTTTATAGAAAGCATAAATCTTAAAGCTTTAACCTTGATTTTCACATTTTATAAACATTTTTATTTATTTTAATTTGGCTTTCCAAAAGTTTGAGTAAAATTTTTAAAAAAACTTGATTTTCACTACAAGAAAAATGCTCTTTAACGAGGGAAAATTCGGTCGTTAAAAGTTAAAATTCGGTCGTTAAAACACTATAGCGATCGAAAAAATCCAGTCGTTAAAAGCCCCATCATTAATAGTATAGACGACCGGATTGATATCCGGTCATTAAAGTTATTAACGACTGAAACAAATTCGAACGTTAAATATAAATTTTTAGCGACCGGATTTCCCTTCGCTACTTGTGTTCTGCTTTTAACAAAGGAAAGTCCGGTCATTAAAAAAGCCCTTTTAACGGTCGGTTTCTCCCTTCGCTAATTGTTTACCACTTTCAGCGAAGGGAAATCTAGTCGTAAAAATTAACTTATAACGACCAAAAGTTCCCTTCGCGAATTGTTTATATCTTTTAACAAAAGGAAATTCGGTCATTAATAATTACAAATGGTGATTGAATTTTCCATCGCTAAATGTACATCCAATAATTAATATAAACAATTTTATTTAAATATTTCACGTAAACCCCATTCACACTTCGACACATACATACATATCCAAAAATATAATAAATACTCTTTCATAAATTGTAAAAAACCAATTACAAAGTATAGCAATATTTCGAAATTGTTTAACATTCTATTTGTCATATATAAATTTGTTTAGAAAAATAGCCCATTGCTATACCAACATCTATCTAGCTAGAATTTTCAAAAAAATGAATAATGAGCATCAAATCTTCGTTGTCCATTGATCGAAAAACCTGCAAACATAAATTTATAATTAATATTCATTTATAAAGGCAGTAGATCAAATGCTTAAGAAAGTAAAAAATAATAATAAGTTTAATAATATATTAACAACATATTATCATATGTGTAAATTATATTTTTACTTTTAATTAGATTTTCCCCTTTACAAAATAATAAAATTAATTCTCAAGTAATGGAAGAACGCATACTACCAAGATAATTTCGAACAAGAACTCATAAAAGAAAGCATATACTTACCAAGATAATTGCCTTGAACATCAACAAATCCTAAGAGGAGATACCAATAACAACCAATTTGCATAACAACAACCAATACAAGACAAATTCTAAAAAACTCACAAAACCTGATTAATCATCTTTTATCTATTATAAAGCAAAAGAAAAACAAATACCATTAATTTTCTCATATTCCGTGTCTATTCCAGCACCTAAAGCTGCCAGTAATCCTACAGCAAACACAGCATGATACCAATGAAATCAAGATTGAGTTAAAGTTCCAACTGGGGAAATGGCGCTAGTTGAAGTAGGTACTGCAGTTGAAGAGCTTGTGTTTGGCCTAATGGCTGAACTTGTGGCATGGACTTCACCTGCGACTCTACTTTGATTATAAATAAAAATAAGATCAGTGATGAAAAAACAAAGAAATTCCTTTCAGAATCAACAACTGCTCCACTTAAAGGACATAAATACATTTTAATAAGAAAGGAAAAATTATTACCGCAAAAAAAAAAGAAAATTTGCAAAAGAAAAAGTATGAGAACAAAATGGGAACACACCTCAAGCCATGGTGTCTTCATCAATAGAATGGGAGCAATCTTTCAATTTTAAAGATATGAGATCGAAAACAGAAATGTAGATTCTATAGGTGCACAAGCAGGATTGACTGATAGAAAAATTAAGTAAATGGGAATGGACGGACACCAAAAAATCAACAGCTTGTCAAGTTCATAAAATCATAGCATAAGTTACTTGTACTGACAGAATAACATTGACAGCATCATATAACCGGCTTGCATCTAATGCATCCCTAACAATCTCAGAGGGAAATTTCAAAAATGAAAGAACGGCCTGGCAAACAAACTATGTGTTATAGGAAAAAAAATTAAGCAAAGGGAACAATTCTAATATAATAAATCATCACTTTTAATCCCTCTGATGTGCCATCTGAGATGACCGAACCGTCATCTACAGTTTACAAAGTCCATCACCTTTTGATATGTGACGATACCAAATATCAAGATCTCCTGGACAATTTTCCAATATCTTGAAAGAAGAAAAAAGAAAAAGAAGTTCCAACAGCATCAAATATTTTAGCAGTCAAAACTAATATATTACTTCTAACAAAAATATTTTAGCAACCATAGGTAATCATGAATTATTGGAAGGTGCTACTTAAAAGCATCAGCGTTTGGGTCTTCCACCCAATAACACAACATATTTAACACCTGTGCACCAGAGAAAAGTAATGATAGTAAAATAAGAAAAAGCCATTCACTTAAACCCAAATCACATATCTGCAAGAACATTAACCTAAGTTCACATTTACTGGATGACAATCACTATAAGAAAGAACATTTGTTTTCCCTGCTACCAAATAATTTATGGTTATAAAAATGAATGGAAACAAATTAATTAAATGGCTGAAAAGAACTGATGTTATAAGATAAGCAAAAATTGATGGCAACAATTAATGGGTCCAAAGAGAGGCAACAAGTAGGAAGGAACAAAAGCAATAAAGTGTAATTACAGATTAGGTGTTGTATGTGAAGTGGAGCCACTTAATAAATGCTTTGAGTTTCACTAACTAAATCCCTAATTATAAAGCTTACGAGTCTAAATTGCAGATTTAAAATGGAGATTTGGTATTTGAAGTAGTTTACTTTAATAAATTAAATTAATTTCTTTACTTCTAAATTATCCAGTGACTACAATTTGTAATATCAATGTAATTCAATTTTAATACTTTCTCAACAATATCATAATTATAAATTTTTGATGTGCTACTTATGCAAATAAAACTCAAAACTACAATAGGAAAGCTTTATATATGGTTATCATGTCTAAGATTCTATCAAAATCTAGCAATAGAATACTTTTTTACTCAAAATGAGCAACACCCATTTGTTAAAACTCATTCTTGGTCTTACTTCAGCTATTGTCTTACTTAGTCTCATACTTCTCATAGCTCTTTACATCAAAAGAAGAGCAAAAAAGTGGCATAAAGGCATAGAAAGCCCAGAGCAAATGTTTAAAGATAAGACAGAAATAGAGGATTTGGTTACATTTCAAGGCAAATTAGACCTCACAATCTCTGACATTCTTGATGCTTATGTGGAACTTGTGCACTTGCTGGGCTGCATTAGGCATCCCAATTTGGTGCACACTTTTGGGGTTCTATTCTGGGCCTAGAGGTAAAGCTTCTTATTTATCCTTTATTTAGACGTGATTCATTATTAATATTTTCTGTTTGTTTGCTTAGAAAATGCATATTTTCTATTTTTGTAAGAAAGAATCTTTTACAAAGCAAACCTTAAGTTAACTATTGATCTAGGTTCTCTTGATGAGGAAATGTAACCATGAGATTGCTCTATAACCTACACCAATATGAGCAAATAAAGGAATCCAATACAAATTAATTGCTTGAGTCCTACACATTTCTGACTTGATGCCATATTGCTCTATGACCTCAATTTTAATTTATGTGCAGTACATTGCATCCTGGTTTTCAAGAGTCTTTATGAAATGTATTTCCATCAAGCATGCACGATGAGCATAAAGAACGGAAATAAATTTGAATAATAAGGAGAACTAATATGCCAGAAGTTGCATACATGCCCAGAAGATTTAAGTAATGTGCATTTATTGATAAAAAAAATTACTTTAACGCTCATTAATTTGTATTTTAAAATTAAAGGAAAAAAATGACACCTTGTGAAGAACTCATCTCCTTCTTGACTTTGGCCTGCATTTCACACAGAGCAGCAGCTTCATCCTTCATCTCCTTCAAGCGCTTCTTCAGGTCATCCCGTTACTGGAATCGATTACAGGGACAAAAATGAAAATACCTAAGTGAGGGTTTCATACAAGCATCAAATCCCAAACAAGATTATGTTAGTTCATCAATTAGGGGTAAAATTAGCCAGAGAATTGAACCAGAAATAAAAGAGAGTGGAAGAATAATAAAAATCACCGATATTTCCTTGTTGTTCTCTGTCGCACCCATGAACATATCTTCTCCCTCCATTAGCATTGTATCTAAGAATACAAAACAACAAATTGAAGATCCTGCAGTATATAAATATACCTGTAATCGCCAATTGCACAATGCCCTAGACCGCAAAAACTAAATCTAGATCTTGCAAAACTAAGAAAATTGAAGCAACAATAGATAAACCAAGCGAGGGTTTGCGTTTTTAGCTGGTTTGCGATTTTTTGTTGT
Source organism: Excoecaria agallocha (assembly GCA_037975025.1). Taxonomy (NCBI): domain Eukaryota; kingdom Viridiplantae; phylum Streptophyta; class Magnoliopsida; order Malpighiales; family Euphorbiaceae; genus Excoecaria; species Excoecaria agallocha. The sequence continues at coordinate 732,205 of CM075823.1, read as the reverse complement.
ATTTTCAAGTTTTAGCTTTGTGTGGGTATAGTGATTTTGTGTTCTATTTTATAAAATAACAAAGAATTATTTTGGAGGTAAACCATTATGAACTTCCACTTTTTTTCTGGGTAGTAACCACGGGATTTACACTCTTTCAACCATCGAATTTAAACCAGCGGTTAAATAATAAAAACTAACGACCGTTTTTTTTCAGGGCAGTAACCACGATAGCCACTTGTCTCACCGAAAAAGGAGGAAGAGCCGCTGCAGTCACGATAGAGAAGAGATGGGGACCAAGCCACACCGCCCTGGTGCTGTGAGGCTAGACGCCGGCAGTGAGAAAAGAGTGGTGGCTGGTGGCGCGCGCTCGGGTTGCCGACGTAACAGCCAGTTGGCTCTCCTCCTCCATCTCGCCTTCCTCCTCCGTTCTCCCTTATTTTCTTCTTTTTTTTTTTGCTTATGATTGTTAGTTTGGAAAATTCCCATGACTTCCCATTATCATAATAATAGTTATTATTATTATTATTATTATTATTATTATTATTATTATTATTATTATTATTATTATTATTATTATTAGCAATTTCTAAAATTACACCTTATTTAAAATTATTACTTTTAAAGGCCTCCAAATTATAATTTAACCTATCTTTTTTTTTTAGAATTTCAGAGAATAAGGAAAAGATAAAATTAATGTTGAAATTTCTATTATTAAAAAAATTATGCTCATATTAAATAATTCATGTTGAATAATGATATTTCTAACAAACATAAAAAATACTTAAATGCCCCTCGTTTAGTAACCGAAAATAAATTCGGTTGCTATTTAGCAACGGAATTCTATTTCGGTTGCTAAATAGCAACGAAAATATATTTCGGTTGCTAAATAGCAACGGAAATATATTTCTATTGCTAAATAGCAACGGAAATATATTTCGATTACTATTTTAGCAACCGAAAATAAATTCCGTTGCTATTTTAGAAACCGAAACTTAATTCGGTTGCTATTTTTCATTGAAAATGAAAATTAGCAACGGAATTTTATTTCGGTTGCTATTTAGCAACAGAAATATAATTTGGTTGCTATTTTAGCAATCGAAAATAAATTCCGTTGCTATTTTAGCAACCGAATAATCCTCCGTTGCTATTTTAGCAACGGAAATTAAATTTCGTTGCTAAATTAGCAACAGAAATCATATTCCGTTGCTATTTTTCGTTCCAATTTTTGTCCGCCACCTATTGGCGCCTTAATTAGCAATGGAATAGTGATTCTGTTGCTAATTTTCGTTGCTAAATTTTGGCGCCAAAAATTCCCTCCACTTTTAGCAACAGAAGATAACCAAAAATTTTTTCGTTGCTAAATCTACAAAGTTTAACCAATTTTAGCAAGAGAAATTATTTTCCATTGCTAAATAGCAACGAAATTGGTTTTGCGTTGCTAATTTAGCAACGGAATCATTTTCGTTGCTATTTCCAAATTTTCTTGTAGTGATACAAATGTCTATCATGAAGGGACAGCAATTCATGGTTATCTTCCTTCAATCTAGATTAGATCAAGGGAATGTTTGTAAATTTTAGAGAATCATTTGATGGGCATCCATCCATCAGTGAAGGATACCCATCTGTAGGGTTATTTCCAAATTTCCCATGATTTTTAGTTTTAAAAATTTTTGGATTTAGGTTTCAATTTTAGAATATCTGATCAACTTTAAATTTTGGGTATTTGATCTTCTTTTTTTTTTTAGAATAAAAGTTAGAGTTTATTTCTAACTGTTCTCTAGAAATAAAAGGAAAAAATTAGGGTTTTTTTTTTTGGGTATGGGGTGAATCTTGACATTTTGGAAAAAGAGTAGGCTTTTGAGATTAGGAAAATAATTCTCTTCTCTGGAAAACCTAAACTTTATGCAATCATTATTACAAGAAAACTACACAAATATTTCTCTTGTTTTGAACACATAAATTAAGTATTGGAGTTGAAATCATCGTTCCTCAAAGCTACAAAATCAAAGATCCCAAAGGTAATATTCTAGGCCTCAATTCTCTCTCATTCAAAGATTTATCATATGATCATGAAGAGTTTTATCTTTAATCTCACCTTGTGATATTACATTCATGTTATTTGATGTATGTGTATGACATTTGTGAAGCCATGATTATATAATGACTATTTAGGTATGTTGTAATGCCTTCTTCTCATCCCATCAGTCTCCTTTGTTTTGGGCATTTGTCCTTATCTTGTAGGCATTTATTGCCCTATTTTCCTTTTTTTTAATATGGTTTAATCCTATTTTTATTAGGGAAGGTCATTTCAAATGTTTATTTACAATTTAGCTTTATTTTTTATTCTATATGGCATGATTTGCATTTTTTTTCTTTTATTTATTTATTTATTATAACATGCATTTTGTGATTGTTAATTTTAACTAGTTTTGTTTGTTTAATATTTGATTTCCTTCAATATACTAATCAATTTGTTTTGTTTTTACATCTTGTAAGTTATTATTTTTACACATTCTCAGAGTTTTTTAGAGAGTAATCTTGCCTTGGAGTTAGGCCTTCAATTGGTTCCTTCTTCATTCCTTATTATTCTTTTATTGCATTTAAATTATGCTTTATTTTTATATTGTTTTGTTATTTTTTATTATTATTTTATTTTGGTATTTTATTCATTTTTTGGATGTATTTCATTTTGGTGATGTAATAATTTATTAAAAAGGAAAATTTTAGCTTGATAATCCATAAAAAGGTCCGTAAATGTTTTATACTTAATTAACTTGTATTTTCATTAACAAAATAGATAAATGTTCAATTTTTATCCTAAAATCACATAATAAAAAGCAAAGTTTTATTTTCATCAAAATTAGGATCACTCATCCTAAATTTTTAGAAAATTGATAAAGACTCTTCATCTCCTTTTTTATAATTATGTGTGTGGGAACCAATGTTCCCAAATTTAAAGAATGGCCTATTTTATATATGATATTATATCCTATTATATTGGACAATTTGGTTTTGTAATAGATTTAAGTATGACTTATTTATTTCCTTTCATGGCTCTATTTATTTGAGTGGTATGTTTACTTAATTTCTTTCCAATGCATCATGTGAGAGGGAAGGTACTGGATTAATAAGAAAAACATAATTATAAAACAAACACCTAACTAAAATTCCAAGTAAGAGTGATGTACCGAATACCAATCTATATTTGGATGTCAAAAGGTTGAGATTCAATTTCTAAAGTTAAATTGGGAGGTGACTCGATGACTGTAGCACCCCCCATATAGATACCCTATTTAACTCATAAATTAAATACTATTAATCATGCTTATACTATATATTCGCTTAATCATCATATTACCAATAATTATTTCATACTGTTTCATATACCTATGTACGTGCTACAAGTCTATTCTTGTTTTGCAATTCATACTTAGAATCGTGCATATTGTACTATATGAAAACTACTTTATGTATATCACATGCACACATACTCTTTCTTAGCTTTACTACTAGTGAGTTACAACACTTCGCATAGGTTAGATGCATATTTATAAGATAACTTGCCATAATACAAAACTTATGATAATAGTAATACAAAAAAAAAAAAGCCTACATCAAGATTTAACAGTATGTAGTTGGCCCTTCCTGATGCAGAGATCTTCCCTAAGCAAAAGTCTTGATAACTGAACCTACACGGATAAATAACCTGTGCTAAGCTATAAAGCTTAGTGGGGAATGTCTACAGATGGATGACCACTCACAACGGTCATCAAAATACACATACAATATATATATATATATATATATATATATATATATATATAACATGTACAACATAACATGTCAATAATAACAAATACCTTAAAGCTTAAAGCATATCCTCATATGCATAAACATTATACCCAAGAGAGTATAAAATATTTTCATTTTCATAATTCATATAGATGACAATTTCCCATGTGAACATATTCAAATGAAGCACAAATTTCTATGGACAAACCAACAATATGATCCACAATAACGATCTTTAGTAAGATAAACTTCAACTGATTAATTATGATCATTACTATAAATAAAGTTTATCCTGCCTTAGTTTTATTAGTGGATAACGGGAACTGTCGATACACTTCGGTATCAAAATGAGGGATATCCGAAGATATCGGATCTAGAGGCAGAATTGAAGCTAGGTTCCTTCTCCAAGTTTGTAGGAAAAGATCTTATATACTACAAAAATTTGAATTGTTACAATTAGAGGTCTCTATTACAACTTACACTAAAATTTCTGTCACTAGGTCAAAGGAATCATACCGTAACTTCATATGCATTTCTTATCTTGTATTCTCTTTAATTTATTCAAGAAGTCAACCACAACATGTTCCAATAGATAATTTCATATGCAATATGAATAGCCCTAAGTTTCCATACCTTGGCTGAAAATCCCTATGTCTTCAACCCCCTGTAATTTCCTTTCCTTTACTCTTTCTACCCTCCTCTTCTCCTTTAATTTGTTGCACATATACTTCTTGATTAAATCTCATGCATGTAAGAATTAGGAAAAGAGAATTGAGAGATGAAAGATGAAGAAAAATCTGAAATTCTTCTCCCTATGCCATCCCACTCTCATCTCCATCCAACCATTGCATTTCTCTCTCCTACATGCAAGAGTTAAGCCTTTATAAAGGGGTGAAAAAGTTCTCTTTTGGTCCCCCTAAAAATTGCATGTCTCACACTTACCTATTTAGTCTTTACATGTTAATCTTTAACCCCTCCTTTTAATTCTTTTCATACATTGACCTATCAATTAATTCCACCTTTTAAATTGACCTCTCAATATATGCTTCTATCCATATTGGACCCTTAAATTTTCGAAATTACAAAATTACCCCAAATTAATACCTTTTTACTTTAATTGTACCCTCAATTAATATATAACCATACTCTTAAATTTTATTTTCATGCAATTAACATAATAACATGATAATTTACCCCCTTGACCCATAATTATATAAAATTGTCATTTAATTTAATCTTAATCAAATAAAAATCCCATTCAAAAATATGCAATTTAAATTAGGGTCATGTTAGAGGCCTTACAATTCACTCCCCCTTAAAGAATTTCATCCTTGAAAATTCATACCTATTTTGAACAAGTGAGAATGTTGTTCCTTCATAGCTATTTTCGGCTCCCAAGTAACTTCTTGTAAATTGTGATGTTGCCAGAACACTTTAACAAGTGGAATTTGCTTAATCCTTAGCTGTCTAACTTCTCTAGCCAGAATTGCTATAGGCTCTTCATCATAAGTAAAATCTGGCTTTACTAGCACATCTTGAACTGGTATTACATGTGATTCATCTTAGCGATATCTTCGAAGCATAGAAACATGAAATACATCATGAAGTTTGGCTAATTCCATAGGGAGAGCCAACCTATATGCCATTGGCCCAACTCTTTGAAGAATCTCATATGGGCCAATATACCTCGGGCTTAATTTACCATTTTTCCCAAATCTCAATACTTTTCTCCAATGGGACACTTTCAAAAACACTTTGTCACCCACTTGATTTTCAATATCTTTTCTTTTTAAATCAGCATACGACTTCTGTCTATCACTAGCTTCCTTCAATCTCTGCTTGATAATTTGTTCCTTTTTTTCTGTATCTTTAACAATATCTGGGCCAATAATTTTGCGCTTCGCCAATTCAGTCCAGTAAATGGGGTTCTACATTTTTGGCCATACAAGGCCTCATATGGTGCCATCTCGATGCTCCTTTGATAACTGTTATTATAGGCAAACTCCATTAAAGCTAAATATCTATCCCAACTTCTTGCAAAATCCAAAACACATCCCCTCATCATATCCTCTAGAATTTGGATAACCCATTTAGATTGCCCATCTGTCTGAGGGTGGAATGTTGTACTGTAACGAAGCTGAGTTCCTAGTGCTTGTTGCAAACTTTTCCAAAATCTCGATGTGAATCTCGGATCTCGATCAGAAATTATTGACACCGGAATGCCATGCAGTCTAACAATCTCATTTACATAAAGTTTACCAATTTATCCATAGAGTAATCCATCCGAACTGGTATGAAATGAGCTAATTTAGTCAGCTTATCAACTATAACCCAAACTGCATCATGCTTTTTCTGTGTAAGGGGCAATCCTGTTACAAAATCCATGGTAATATCCTCTCATTTCCATTGTGGAATTGGGATGGGGTTTAACAAACCAAAGGGTAACTGGTGCTCTGCTTTCACTTGCTGACAAGTCAAACATTTGGAGACATATTCTACCACATCTTTCTTCATACCAGGCCACCAATAACATTGTTTCAAATCCTGGTACATCTTATTTCCACCAGGGTGCATAGTAAATACTGTATTGTAACCCTCATTCAATACTGTTCTTTTCAATTCCTTGTCATCTGGAACATATAATCTATTCTAATAATACACACCCCCATCCTCTTTCACTGAATACTCAAACTGGGTCCCTTCATGTGAAAACTTCAAAATCTGTTGCAACCTTTCATCATGTTTCTGAGCATCGATCACTATTTGCCTCAAATAAGGTCTAGCCTTCAACTGTGCTATTAAAGCACCATCATATGCAAGTTTCCATCTACAGTGATGTGCAATCATAGCAGCCATCAACTTATGGCTTAAAGCATCAGCTACAACATTAGCTTTGCCTGGATGGTAATCCACTATACAATCATAATCTTTAAACAGTTATAACCATCTTTGTTGCCTCAAGTTAAGTTCCTTTTGAGTGAGCAAATATTTGAGACTCTTGTGATCTATATAGATTCTGCACCTTTCCCCATACAAATAATGGTGCCAAATTTTTAAGGCAAACACTACTGCTGCTAATTCTAGGTCATGGGTTGGATAGTTTTGCTCATGTGGCTTCAACTGTCTAGATGCATAGGTAATTACTTTACCATCTTGTATTAACACACAACCCAAGCCAACTCTAGAAGAATCACTATACATAGCATACTGCCTTCCTATAATTGGTTGTGTCAAAACTGGAGCCTCTGTCAATAATTTCTTCAATTGATCAAAACTTGCCTGACACCGATCAGTCCACTTAAACTTTATACCCTTTCTCAACAGTTTAGTGAGTGGTGCAGCTATAACTGAAAAGCCTTTCACAAAACAACAGTAATATCCCTCTAAGCCCAGAAAACTTCACTTCTGTCATATTTCGAGGCAGCTTCCAATTCACTATAGCCTCTATTTAGCTGGATCCACTGTAATGCCTTCAAAAGATGCTACATGACCAAGGAAAGAAATTTCCTTAAGCCAAAAATCACATTTGCTCAGCTTAGCATACAACTTATTCTCCCTTAGAGTCTGTAAAATAATTCTCAAATGCTCAGTATGTTCTACTTCATTTCTCAAATACACCAAAATGTCATCTATGAATACAACAACAAATTGATCCATGTAGGGTCTAAATACCCTATTTATAAGATCCATAAATGCAGCCAGTGCATGTGTTAACCCAAATGGCATCACTAGAAACTCATAATGCCCTTATCGGGTTCTAAAGGTTGTTTTGGAAACATCCACATCCTTAACCCAAAGTTGATAATAACCTGATCACAAATCAATCTTGGAAAACACTCCAGCACCCTTCAACTGATCAAATAAATATTCAATTCTTGGTAAAGGGTACTTATTTTTCACTATTCCTCTATTTAACTGTCTGTTATCTATGCACATTCTCATAGACCTGTCCTTTTTCGTTACAAATAAAATCGGTGCACCCCAAGGTGATGCACTAGGCCTAATGAAGCCTTTGTCAAGCAACTCTTGTAACTGAACCTTTAGTTCCTTCAATTCCAAAGGAGCCATCCTGTATGGTGCCTTCGAAATAGGAGCTATACCAGATAGAATTTCTATAGACAACTCAACATCCCTTTCAGGTGGAAGACTAGGTAAGTCTTCAGGGAACACATTAGGAAATTCTTTCACCACTGGAATCTCTTGGAGATTCACATTCTCTTTTCTTGAATCAAGCACAAGTGCTAAGAAAGCTTCACACCCTTTTCTAAGAAATCGCTTAGCTTGCATAACTGTTATTACATTAGCTAATGGTTTAGATCAAATGCCCTAAACTATAGTTTCTTTACCATCAGCACCAATAAGAGTTATAGTTTTAGCTTCACAATTAACCACTGCATGGTGTCTGGATAGCCAATCCATACCCAGTATAATATCAAACTCCCGAAAAGGTAATTCAAGAAGATCAGCAAGGAATTCTTTCCCTTGAATTACAATAGGACACTGTTTATACACTCTATTAACAACAATAATTTGACCCAAAGGGTTGGTTACACATATATTATATTCCAATTAATGTACAGTACACTCATTTCTACCCATATCCCTAGTGCAAACATAAAAATGAGTGGAACCAGGAACAATCAGTGCATGTATGTCAGAATCAAAGAGAGAAAATACCAGCTATGACTTCTTGAGCACTCTGATCCTCTTGAGCTTTCATTGCATAAGCCCAAATAGGAACAACTAGAGTTGTGGGTCTGTTAACTGATTCAAAAATGTTCTTAGACTAGGATCCCTGATGACTCGATCCCCCATGTGCTCTTCCTCTGCCTTTACCCAAAGATGGTGCATTGAAAGTTCCTCTACAGCCATGCTGCCCTCACCCTGCTCCCTCTTCGAAGGATAGTTTGCCATGAAGTGATCAATACCACCACACCTAAAACATGCCCCAGTCAATTTCCTGCAACTACCCCAACGTTGCCTAGTACAATGGGGACACACTGGAGGTTGCCCCCCACTCTATTTCCCTGAAGCTTGCTTTCCCTGCTTAGACACTGTAGAAGATTCTTGTCTCCTATCCCTTTTTGTAGAACTGTAGCCAGACTCAGCTAGCTAATTTCCTTCCTCTAGCTCTCTTTCCAATAGAAGATCCACCATAGACCCACTTCTCCTCTGTTCTCTCTCCCTTTTTGCTATTTCATTCTTTTCAAATCGCTAGGCTGCTGTAACCAGTTGAGTGAAGTTAACCATACGCAAAGATGTATATCCAATTAGATTCTCTCTGATACGATCATTTAGCCCATCTTCAAACTGTCTACATTTAAAATCATTAGTTAACATCTCATCAAGAACATATTTGCATAGGTGATTGAATTCTTTCTCATACTCAGCCACAGACATAACTCTCTGCTTCAAGTGGAGAAATTGCTTTAACTTCTCTTGCTTGTATACCCCAGTAACACACTTTTTCCTGAATTCAGCTTTGAAAAATTTCCATGTAAGGGGATCTGGTAACTGGGGTTGCTTTAACACCAACTTCCACCAATCATAGGCTACTCCCAGTAATAAGGACACAGCACAAGATGCCTTATGACCTACTGGACAGTGAATTTCATCAAAAATTCTCTCTAGCCTTTTCAGCCAAAATTCAACTTCCTCATATTGTTCCAAATTAGTGCCTAAAAACTCTTCGGCACCATGCTTCCTAATTTCAGATATTGGAGCTTTAGGTGTTGTCATCCTTTGAAGAATTTGAGCCATATCCTGTGATATCTTTAACAATGCTTCTGCAGGAATGGCTACCGGGACCTCATTTGGATTGGATGATGAAGATCCAAGATTGGAAGGATTGGTTCTAACCGGCCTGTTACTTTAAGCCGATTCCTCAAAAGCATCTCTAGAGCTCTCCATCTTCTATCTATAAGAAAATAGGGACTTCTGCATCAGGCTAACAAAATACTATATCATACTATAGAATCCTAGGTTCATTATTACCCAGAAAAGGCTAAACCTAGGCTCTGATACCACAAATTGTAGCACCCCCTATACAGATACCTTATTTAACTCATAAATTAAATACTATTAATCATGCTTATACTAAATATTCGCTTAACCATCATATTACCATTAATAATGTCATACTGTTTCATATACCTATGTACGTGCTACAAGTCTATTCTTGTTTTGCAATTCATACTTAGAATCATACATACTGTACTATATGAAAACTACTTTATGTATATCACATGCACACATACTCTTTCTTAGCTTTACTACTAGTGAGTTACAACACTTCACATAGGTTAGATATATATTTATAAGATAACTTGCCATAATACAAAACTTATGATAATAGTAATACAAAAAAAAAACATCCTACATCAAGAGTTAACAGTCTATAGTTGGCCTTTCCTGATGCAGAGATCGTCCCTGAGCAAAAGTCTTGATAACTGAACCTACACGAATAAATAACCCATGCTAAGCTATAAAGCTTAGTGGGGAATGTCTACAGATGGATGACCACTCACAACGGTCATCAAAATACACATACAATATATATATATATATATATATATATATATATATATATATATATATATATATATAACATGTACAACATAACATATCAATAATAACAAATACCTTAAAGCTTAAAGCATATCCTCATGTACATAAACATTATACCCAAGAGAGTATCAAATATTTCCATTTTCATAATTCATATAGATGACAATTTCCCATGTGAACATATTCAAATGAAGCACAAATTTCTATGGACAAACCAACAATATGATGCACAATAATGATCTTTAGTAAGATAAACTTCAACTGATTAATTATGATCATTACTATAAATAAATTTTAGCCTGCCTAAGTTTTATAGTGGATAACGGGAACTGTCGATACACTTCGGTATCAAAATGAGGGATATCCGATGATATTGGATCTATAAACCCAAACGGAGCCAAATTATACTTTATATCGGTTAAGCAGACCCAAACGGGGTCGCCTAACAACCCAAACGGGGCTGTTCCTGATCCAAATGGGATCAAACATACTTTAGACCCAATTGGGCCAAACTATGGCAGCTGTAATTTTCCCTATAGGCGCCTATCTATCCACATCTGAACTCTATTGCAGGCAGAACTATATTCATGTTCAATTCACATATCAAGACTGTATTCATAGTATACTATTTGCACATATACAAAGTCTTGTAAAACTATAAGTTCTCTGGTGCATAGACAAATATATGCACATTTCATATAACAAGTTATACATCTAGCTCATCCAATCTGTGTGACTATAAAATTTGCATCATGACATATAGGCATGACATGTAATCATCACATCATATACTTGAACATGTTCTCATTAAGCATCTCACATGTTCATTGTCATGCTAAAACAATTTCTATCTCATAGGGCAATTACATGCTCATACACTCATATACATAACAATAAAGGAACATACCTGTAGGTACATTCACATATAATAGGCTTATTCTTATAAGCATGTTTATCAATATGTATACCTTTATCATTATTCAAATCATGTGCTATACATATATCGACATGTTTCCATATGGGCATATACATATGACATGGTCATACTATTATATTCCCTATTTCATAGCATAGTTACATGTCAAAATATGTACTTTCTCATCATAGGATTACATATGTATACATAAATTTTGTATATGATAATCATGTACAAATCTATTTTCATATATAGGTTAGATTTTTTTTATCACTAATCTTTATTTATGTACACATATGAATGTATATGTATGCATATGATCCTTCATTGATAGTCATATTACATGCTCTATTCAATTTTATTTTGCAATCACATAAGCACCTATTTATCTCAATTAATTAAAAGTCATAAGATAGAGTATAACAAAAATCTGCACAGGGCAGCATTCTCGACTCGACTTGTGAGCCACATTTGAAATTGAAGATGTCATTTTTCGGCAAAATTACCTTCTAAAATATTATTCCCCCATGTGTCTAGTTTCCATATCATCACAATTCACCTTAATATTTGACCTATATCTTGAGATATTTGAAAAATACTATAGGCTGTTCATAGAACCAAAAATAGTGTGTACTGTCACTTATAAAAATTCATAGAATAAAATTAAGAGGGATTTAGACCAACATTTCTTCATAAAAGTTATAATATAATGTCTCTAGTTTTATTATAATTTTAGTTTGTAGAATTTTAACAACTCTACAAAAATTTATGCCCAATTTACTAGGGTCTATCCCCTTAACAATACATTCAGATTCAACGAATTTCAAGTCAACATTTGACATGCTTGCATATGTTTTTAAGTCATACTTCCTTCATATAAAATGTATATTTATGAGTCTATTTTTCATAGGAATTAATCTCATGTCATTATGATCATTTTACATACAGATATCTCAATTGTTCCCCAACCTGGTCCAGAATCCAAATTTATAAGTTCTCCTGAATTCAATAAATCATAAAAAATATCTAGAGGCAGAATTGAAGCTAGGTTCCTTCTTCAAGTTTTTAGGAAAAGGTCTTATATATCTACAAAAATTTTAATTGTTACAATTAGAGGTCTCCATTACAACTTACTCTAAAATTTCTGTCACTATATCAAAGGAATCACACCGTAACTTCATATGCATTTCTTATATTGTATTCTCTTTAATTTATTCAAGATTTCAAGTCAACCACAGCATGTTCCAGCAAATAATTTCATATGCAATATGAACAGCCCTAAGTTCCCATACCTTGGCCGAAAATCCCTATGTCTTCAACCCCTTGCAATTTCCTTTCCTTTACTCTTTCTACCCTCCTCTTCTCCTTTAGTTTGTTGCACATATACTTCTTGATTAAATCTCATGCATGTATGAATTAGGAAGAGAGAATTGAAAGATGAAAGATGAAGCAAAATCTGAAATTCTTCTCCCTATGCTGTCCCACTCTCATCTCCATCCAACCATTGCATTTCTCTCTCCCACATGCAAGAGTTAAGCCTTTATAAAGGGGCAAAAAAGTTCCCCTTTGGTCCCCCTAAAAATTTCATGTCTCACACTTACCTATTTATTCTTTGCATGTTAATCTTTAACCCCTCCTTTTAATTATTTTTATACATTGACCTATCAATTAATTCCACCTTTTAAATTGACCTCTCAATATATGCTTCTATCCACATTGGACCTGTAAATTTTTGAAATTACAAAATTACCCCAAATTAATACTTCAATTGTACCCTCAATTAATATTTAACCATACTCTTAAATTTTATTTTCATGCAATTAACATAATAACATGATAATTTACCCCCTTGACCCATAATTATACAAAATTCTCATTTAATTTAATCTTAATCAAATAAAAATCCCATTCAAAAATATACAATTAAAATTAGGGTCATGTTAGGGGCCTTACAATGACACCTACCTCTCTGAGTATACATTGGATGTCTTTATAGATTAACCGTCAATAAAAATTTAGGCCTAATCCCTTTTTATTTTGAAGTGGCCAATTTATAGAATCGTAGAATTAGGCCTCCAAGAATCTAATTGGACATTTGAGTAGGCTTCGGCATATGTCATAATATGCATGATCCTTATTTCAAGCTATACAATGACCATAACAAATCAACAATCAAAATCATGAAATTAAGAGTTGACATAGCCAAGGTACTATTGCATAAAAACTATTTCTTCCAGGGTACCATGAAGAAATGCATTAGATACATCAAGTTGAATGATTTGCCATTTAAAAATTACAACCAAGGATGAAATAAGATGAATAGTGGCTAGATTCATTACTTGACTACAAGTTTCAAAATAATCATAACTAGGACATTAATGAAACCCCTTACTAATAAGATGAGAATTAAACCAATCAATAGACCATCAACTTTCTTTATGATGCGACATACCCACTTACAACCAATAACATGCTGAGATGTAAGAGGAGGAACAAGTTCCCAAGTGTTATTTGAAATAAGAGCATTGTATTTGTAATCCATGGCATGACGTTATTTAGGTAATTTATGAGCTTAAGTGAATGATATAGGCTTAAAAATTTTCTCAACAATAGCATGAAGAAGCACTTTCAATTTCAAAGAGCCAATATTAGACCGTGTGACCATAAGATTATTCAATTGAATAATATGATCATTAACATGAGAAATTTCTAGTAAATGACCATAAGCTTCCAAATTAATAATAAAAGGAAGCCCTAGTGAGGATTGAATAGGTGAAGTAGGTGGTTTAAGTCTCAGTTGTGATGGTAGAATAGTGGAACAATTTGGAGTTGTTGAAGGTTCAAGTTGTGATGCTATTTGTAGGGTGGTGTTAAGAGATGTTTAAATCAATTAAATGGATAAATTTAATAACTCGAAAGGTGTCATAATGTTATAGATAGATAATGGTGCTGTAATAGTAGGAAGGATCGGTGTTTATGGGATAAGAAAGGGTTGCATAGAAGGATGTTGCATGGGACCAGATTGATACAAGGTTGCTGGTTAAAAAAATTAAAGGACCAGTCATGTGCAAGTCTACATCATAGGTGATCAGAATTGAGTGTTGTTGAAATTTTTCATTGAAGAAAGGATACACCTGCTCATCAAATAAAATATGACGTGAGATAAGAAATTTGGAAGTAAAAACATTAAAACATTTATAACCATTGTGTTGCTTACTATAGCTAAGAAAAACACAGGGTTTAGAATGATCTTCAATCTTATTATGAGTATGGGGATGCAACCAAGGATAGTACAACTATCGTGTTATTTCTAAGCATCAATTCTGTAAGTATATGGTGTATCGATTATAGTACTTAATATATCATTCCAGTGAGAACTGTTGATTAAAATTTTACACTATTACTACTGAATTTTTATTTTTTTTACAATGATCATTAATTTACGAGTTAAAACTATTACTAATTCTACACAACACTAAACTAAATGTTATTCTAGTTTAATGATAATTAGAGAAGACTTATGAATATGACGAATGTGACATATACATAAATATGGAATTTGGTATTTTTCTCTTATTTAGAATTCAATCTTTATCATGCAAGCCAAGTTGGAAGAATATTCTATGTCGTAGCTCTCACATCTAAACTAGATTATGCCTTAAACATACATTTATGGTTCGAAATTGTAGCTCTCGAATTTAGATTTGAATTACATAAACATACATTCAAAAAATAAAAACCAACCTATAACTGCTATCTCAACATCCTGATCTCTTAAGTGATATTATGATAATGAATTTCCTATTAACTATCGAAAGAGATTGCTCTCACAACTCTCTTACTTAAAGCCACTTTGATGATTTTAAGAGAAGGAATTGGCATCTAAGGTCCTTTTTCCTTAACTTATAATGATACTAATAAAGTATTAATAGCAAATCTTACATATAAACATAAATGAAGAGAAATGAATGAATATGAATATTGGCATTCAAATTCCTAAAAAGAATTCATAATAATTACAAAGAAGAAAAGTAACAAGAAATTAAGTAAAAGAATTCTAATCCTTTACTCATGAATGATGACTCCTCCTCCTTGTTTTTCTCTTCTTCAAATCATAAACTAAAACTACAAATTAAAACCTACAACTATTGTTCTTCAATTACAATCTCACATCAAAAAAAATAAATGATTGATCTCTATTGATGATCTTCCCATTTTTTCAGTTGAAATTAATATTTATATTGCCCTAAAAGAGATGTCTGTTGAAATGGCTCCTCAAAAGGAAGCAAATCTTGGTCGAAAAACACAACTCTTCAAGCTCAACTGCAGTTCAACCGCCATTTGTCGCACTTACGACCTTTGTCCTGCTCACGAAATAGCACGCCAAGGCCTTGCTTGAACTTTCCTCGCGTTGGCTACCCTTATGCCTTCCGCAACATGTCATGTGTTAGTGTAAGCCCTAGCCCCAATGCATTGTAATAAAACATTTGAAATTAATAAAATGAGGCATTTGTTTTATCTTTTGTATTCCTGTGCATGTCAATTGATAAAACTATCCAAGAATGTCGTTTCGGTTTAAGTTATCATGTGTGAGGCACATGGTTGTAAGACCTTGAAACAAATGAGACTTCATTCTAAACATCCCTAGTCAGTCATTGTTATGGGAATAACAATGAATTAAGACTAGTATGCTCTCTTTGATATTATGAGTTCTGTCTTACGGATCATTAGGACAAGAGTGTCAATCAGATATTATAGATACATGTTAAAGAACATAGTATCTGGATACGATCCGCTCATGAGAACACTACATGGTACAAGTCATAAGTGTTTCTCATATGCAAGTTTTGTATCGGAGTTCTTAGACCTGAAATCTCTATGAAACTCTTTATGAATTACTGTGTACTTTGACATACACCTAACGTGCTCGTAATAGAGTGACAAGAACGGGTATGATTGGGTATGCATTGATTCATGTTAGAGAGCATGAGAGAAGTGAAGGGATTACCCCTCTCGATAAGAGAGAAAATATCACCGGCCACTTGATCAGTGAACTGAGAAGTGTATGGCCATACCGAGATGAAATAATGAGTAATCATTATTTATCTGAGAGTTCAGTGTCACTGGAATATCAAGAAAGGAATTAAAATATATAAGGATGACTAGTTCCATGCCTTATATTAATTCTGATATTTATGGGTAAGGGACTATGCAAAATTGCATTAGGTCACTAAATGGCATATGCATTTTCATTTAATTTGGAATGCTATAATATCTTGCTAGAGAATATATATAGCCTTTGAATTAATTTATCAATTCATTGCCAACATTAAATGGACCTATAGGATCGCACACAAAGCATTGGGCTTAAAATATTTAAATTAAGTATTGGGCATTAATTTGGGCTTTTAATTAAAGTCAAATTAATGTGTGTAATGGGTTATTAGATTACTATTGGACCTTGGCCCATGAGAGAGAAAAATTTAGCCCACAAGGTTTAATTTCAATTAATTAAATGTCTTGTGTTAATTTAATTAATTGAGTTTTAAAGCCTAAAGGATTTTAATTAAATTAATTCACTTGATAATTGGATGGTGTGGCCGAAATTCCAAGATAATATCAATGGAATTTCGGAACATGATTAATTCTTTTATTAAGTGATTTAGTTAATTATTATGTCTTACATTTATCTTAGATTAAATCAAAAGGATTATCTTGGATTAAATGTATTATTTTAAGGAGTTTAAATCAATATATATTACTTATTTTAGGAAGTGATTGAAATTGAATTAATTATCTTGAGATAGTAAAGTTCAAATCAAACACTTGCCAAAAGATAAGGATATATATAAAAGAAATAAAACCCTAAGAAGACCTGAGAGAAAAAACGTGAAACCCTTTTTTTTCTAGGTCTTGGCATGAACTTCATCTCTCTCTCCCTTAATTCTTTTGGTCCAATTTTCACGAGGAGAAAGGATTGTTCCTCATTCTCTTGTGTTCTTGGATAGTGATAGCAACCTAAGAGAAGTGCAAAATCAAATTTTGTAGCTTCAAACCATAGCCATTACACAATACCATAAAAGAGAGCTAGCAATCTCGATTTTAAGCAGTCGGTACAATTGTGTGTGTGAGAATAGAGGGAGTGGCGTAAAAGGTTATTCCTTGGCATTGGTGATAATTATCTAAGGTGGATAAAGTCATATCGGTTGCTGGTCATCACCAAACTCAAGTTTTAGAAGGCATCCAAAGTTGTAAGTTTTAAAAACCCTAAAATTGCATGTTTCGATTCTTGCTTTGGATTTATATGGTATGTATGATGAAAAAATTTTGTTTTTCTGCTGCATTATCATCACATTCATACCATGTCATATTCCATAAGTGGTATCAGAGCCTAAACATGCTTATTTTAGTGCTTTAGATGCATGAAAAAATTAATTAAAATCGTCATTATGAAAACATGCAAATCTGAAATTTTCTGTTTTGAGTTTTTTGCATTGTTTTGGTGTAAAATGATTTTAATTGATTAGATAGGTATTATAATTAATATGACATGTTAATATACTGTCCTAAGATGTTCTAGGAGCTGTTAATGGTCGGATTTAATTAATAATACCTGATGGTACATGTTAACATTAAAACTAGGTGGATTTGGCATGTTAATTGTAAGTTTAACAACTAGTTTTTAAATATTAAATTTAAAAACGTTTTTGGAATGTTTGTAAGTGATATTTAAAGATTAATTATCAGGTCTGGACATGTTTTAAATTTGGTTTTAATTCTGGTCCATGACAATTTAATTGATTAATTTTAAAATCACTTAAAACTATGTCTAGTTTGTGTTTGTTACATGTTTAATCAACATTGTTTGTTTTGTTTTGATTAAAATGGTAAAAACACATTTAGATTAAAATGGTACAGAATATTAAATCAATATTTATGACCTTATTTAATTTATTAAATGACTCATAAAATTGTTTTAAGTATTTGTGCATTTTTGTTGCATCACATAAGCATTAAACAACTAGTTTTGTTGTTTGTTTGTTTTATATGCATGCCGTGTACCATGTATATATGTTCTTCATGATTTTGTATTTTAATTCATGTTGGTACATATTATATATATTTTTAATGTTTATGGGCTTGATGACATAAAATTAAATATGGAAAAATTGGAAATTATACTAGAGTTGATTTATGGCACAAATCTAACTAGTTTGTGTTTTGGGCTTTTAAGAGAACTTATTCAATAAGAGGATTTAGTCCATTGGGCTTCGGCCCAGGCCCATCACGGGGTCATCTCTCAAAGGTTCAAGTACACAATTTCCATTAATGGGCTTGGCTAAATTAAATAAAATTGGACTTTGTTTTATCCATGAATGTTATGTATATTTATTTGCTAGTTTGGTGTGATGAATGGATATGCATGGTGCATTCATGGGCCCTGGGTTTTTGTAATTAAATATGGCCTGCGAGCCATTATATTTTATTGTAAAAGTTTCATTTATTTCTTAGAATAGAATATACTTGAAAACTTTGTAAATCAAGACGAAGCCCACCGGAGTGGAGAAGCCCAACTCGAAGATTCTTATATAATAGTATAGAATCTTAGTTGTAGGTTTTTGGGCCCATGTTTGTCACGCTTTACTTTATGCAATTATTTATATATGCATGCTATGTATGGATGACAAAGTGTATGCCATGTAAGCCGTAATAAAATGAATCCCTAAAATAGTAAGTCACAAAGTTGCCTCCCTAATTCGAAACATGTCAAGGCATCAATCATCGGTCACGTAGACTAGGAGTCCTAGATGCGCCCGATTATCTTTGTGAGGCATGGGTTGTGAATGTAGGTTGGACTTAACATGGAAAGGGATGCCCGGACCTAGGCAACTAATAAATGGGTTTGTGCTATAACATCTTAAGATGTTAGCCCATTTGATCTAAGAGTCATGTACGAGACATGATTGGAGTTTTCCTACCTAAGTAACTTAACTTGTTAGGTGTACAAGCTCAGCTTGACTAATAAGTTGTTGTGAAAAGTGGATCTTGGCCCACATCAAATCACTAACGCGAATTATTTAAAGGGATATTAATTTGGTTTGTGGGATTATAATAAGACCTCATTTAATCTTACTAAATTTTATTGTAGATTGAAAATGGCATCTTCAAACAACAATTTCTCATTGCGATTGGTCCTTGAAAAGGACAAATTGAATGGCACCAATTTCATAGACTGGTCTCGAAACTTAAAAATAGTTCTTAAGCAAGAGAAGAAGTCGTATGTTTTGGATGCACCCTTACCTGAGGAACCTGCTAGGAACGCTTCCTTGGTTCAAAAGGAAACTTTTGAGACCAAGAAAAGTGACTCTAATGATGTGACCTGTTTGATGCTAGCCACTATGGTGCCTGAATTGCAAAAGCAATTTATGGACCAAGAGGCCTATGCGATCATGGTGCACCTCAAGGAGATGTTCCAAGAGCAAGCTCGTCACGAGAGGTTCGTGACAACAAAGGCCTTAATTTCTTACAAGATGGCTGAGGGTACTCCTGTTAGTACCCATGTACTCAAGATGAAAGGGTATCTTGATACTCTTGAGAAGCTTGAGGTACAATTGCCAAGGGAGGAGGGAGGGAATTGGCCACTGACTTGATCTTAGGATCATTGCCTGCTGCTTATGATCCATTTGTGATGAATTATAACATGCATGCAATGAACAAGTCAGTCACTGAGCTTCATGGGATGCTTAAGAATGCTGAAGAGAACATTCGAAAGACCAATCCCGTACTAATGGTTCAAAAGGGAATTAAGAAGGGACCTGCTAAGGGAAAGGGAAAGGGAAAACCCAAGTCAGTTGGGAGTGCACCTCAGGCCCAATCCAAGCCCAAGGCGCCAAAACTCAAAGAGAGTGAGAGCACTTGCTTCCATTGCAACAAGATAGGGCATTGGAGGAAGAATTGCGCTCTCTTTAAGGAAGAACAAAAGAAGAATGGAGCCAAGGCATCTAGTTCTGGTATTTTTGTTGTTGAAATTAACCTTTCTATTTCTACCACTTGGGTATTGGATACCAGTTGTGGTTCTCACATTTGTTCAAATGTGTAGGGGTTAAGAAATAGGCGGTTACTTGGGAAGAATGAAGTGGACCTCCGTGTGGGGAATGGAGCAGGAGTTGCTGCCATGGAGATAGGCAACTATCACCTCACTTTACCTTCCAAACTTTGTATTGTTTTGAATAATTGTTATTATGTGCCTGCTATGAGTAGAAACATTATTTCAGTTTCATGTTTGGATAATGATGAATTTGATTTTGTTATTAAAAATGGCAATGCTCATATTCGTCGCCAAGGTATTTCTTATGGCAATGCCATGTTGCAAAATGGCCTTTATATCCTTGATCTATAAAAAAAAGAGTCCATATACAACATTAATACGAAGAGGGTTAAGTCAAACGAATTGAACCTTACTTACTTCTGGCATTGTCGTTTAGGACATACAAACGAAAAATGCATTTCAAGACTCCACAAAACTGGAGTGCTTGGGTCATTCGACTTAGAGTCTTATGACATATGAGAGCTATGTTTGCATGGAAAAATGACAAAGAGTCCTTTTAATAAAAAAGGTGAGAGGACTAATGGCTTATTGGAACTAATACATACTGATATATGTGGACCTTTAAGTACAAATGCTAGAGGTGGTTTTAGCTACTTCGTGACATTCACAGATGACTTCAGTAGATATGGCTATGTCTATTTAATGAAGTACAAGTCCGAAACTTTTGAGAAATTCAAAGAGTTTAAGAATGAAGTAGAAAACCAACTTGGCAAAAGTATAAAATCCATTCGATCAGATCGAGGTGGCGAATACTTAAGCCAAGAGTTTGACAGTCATCTAAAGGAGTGTGGTATTATTTCACAGTTCACTCCTCCTGGAACACCTCAATGGAATGGTGTGTCCGAAAGGAGAAATCAAACTCTGTTGGACATGGTTCGATCTATGATGAGTCAAGCTAATCTTCCTATCTCTTTTTGGGGTTATGCATTAGAAACTGCTGCGTTTCTATTGAATCGTACTCCAACTAAAGCAGTTGAGAAGACACCATACGAGGTATGGACTGGGAAAGAACCCAATATGTCTTTTCTAAGGATTTGGGGCTGTGAAGCACATGTTAAGAAATTAACATCTGACAAACTAGAGTCCAAATCCAGTGTCTGCTTGTTTGTGGGTTATCCTAAAGAAACAAAGGGATACTATTTTAACTCACAAGCCGAGAACAAAGTATTTGTTGCTCGCAAGGCCGTTTTCTTGGAAAAGGAGTTCCTTCTCAAGAAAGACAGTGGGAGTGAAGTAGAACTTGGAGAAATTCAAGTGCCATAAACTCCTATAGAGGATGAGTTGGAAATGGGATCAAGTTTACAACCAGTTATGGAATAAGAACCCATTACACAAGAACCTAGAAGGTCCGGTAGGGTACATCAGGAGATTGAGAGATATGGATTTCTAATCACTGACAGTGACACTATTGAGTTAGTAGATCGTGAGGATCCTACTACCTACCGAGAAGCTATTGAGAGCCCAGACTCGGATAACTGGCTTGAAATCATGAAATTCGAGATGCAATCAATGTACGATAACCAGGTTTGGACCTTGGTTGATCCACCGGAAGGTGCTAAGGTAATTGAATGCAAGTGGCTATTCAAACTCAAAGCTGATAAGACCTACAAAGGTAGACTAGTAGCAAAAGGTTTTCGACAAACTCATGGTGTAGACTATGACGAGACCTTTTCGCCTATAGTCATGCTCAAATCCATTAGGATCTTGCTTGCCATAGCTGCACATCATGATTATAAGATATGGCAAATGGATGTCAAAACCGCTTTCCTCAACGAAAATTTACTTGAGGATGTGTATATGACACAACCTGAAGGTTTTGTCAATCCCAAGCATCCTAAGAAGGTTTGCAAGCTTCAAAAATCCATTTATGGATTAAATCAAGCATCCCGAAGTTGGAATCTTCATTTTGATGAGGCAGTCAAGGAATTTGACTTCATCAAGAACGAAGATGAGCCTTGTGTGTACAAGAAGGTTAGTGGGAGCATAGTAGTGTTTCTGGTTTTACATGTGGACGAAATCCTTCTCATTGGGAATGACATTCCAACATTGCAAAAGGGTAAGCAATGGTTGGGAAAATGTTTCTCAATGAAAGACTTAGACAATACTTGGTATTCGAATCTATAGAGATAGACCGAATCGGCTCTTGGGACTAAGTCAAGAAAAGTACATAGACAAAGTACTAAAATTATGGGAGACTCAAAGAAAGGGTACATACCTTTGGCTTTGGGAGTTCCTTTGACTAAAGAACAGTGCCCTAAAACCAAAGAGGAAAGGGACAACATGAGTAGAATCCCATATGCATCTGCTATTGGATCTATCATGTACGCTATGTTATGTACTAGGTTGGATGTTGCTCATGCACTAAGTGTAACCAGTAGGTTTCAATAAGACCCTGGCGAGAAGCACTGGTCTGCTGTAAAAGGGATTCTGAAGTACCTGCGAAGGACTAAGGATCACTTCTTGGTGTATGGTGGTCAAGAAGAGCTCGTCATACAAGGTTATGCCGATGCTGCTTTTCAGACCAGCGCTCAGGATTCTAGATCGCAATCTGGATTCGTTTTTGTTTTGAACGGTGGTGCTATCTGCTGGAGAAGCTCAAAGCAAGAGACCGTTGCCGACTCAACTATAGAATCTGAGTATATTACAGCAAGTGAGGCTGCAAAAGAGGCTATTTGGATTAAAAATTTCATTTCTGGATTAGGAGTGGTCCCAAGCATCCTAGATCCATTAGAAATTTTCTGTGACAACAACGGGGCCATCGCACAGGCAAAAGAGCCCCGGTCACACCAGAAATCCAAACACATACTTAGGAGGTACCGCCTGATCAGAGAAATCATTGATCGTGGGGACGTCAAGGTTAGCAAGATAGCAAGTGAAGACAATGTAGCAAATCCTTTGACGAAACAGTTGTGTCCACATCTGCACGAAGCTCATTTGAGAGCGTTCAGTCTTAGGCCTATGCCCAATTGGGACTAGTGCTAGTGGGAGATTGTTAGTGTAAGCCCTAGCCCCAATGCATTGTAATAAAACATTTGAAATTAATAAAATGAGGCATTTGTTTTATCTTTTGTATTCTTGTGCATGTCAATTGATAAAACTATCCAAGAATGTCGTTTCGGTTTAAGTTATCATATGTGAGGCACATGGTTGTAAGACCTTGAAACAAATGAGACTTCATTCTAAACATCCCTAGTCAGTCATTGTTATGGGAATAACAATGAATTAAGACTAGTATGTTCTCTCTGATATTATGAGTTCTGTCTTACGGATCATTAGGACAAGAGTGTCAATCAGAGATCATAGATACATATTAAAGAACATGGTATCTGGATACGATCCGCTCATGAGAACACTATATGGTACAAGTCATAAGTGTTTCTCATATGCAAGTTTTGTATCGGAGTTCTTAGACCTGAAATCTCTATGAAATACTTTATGAATTACTATGTACTTTGACATACACCTAACGTGCTCGTAACATAGTGACAAGTATGGGTATGATTGGGTATGCATTGATTCATGTTAGAGAGCATGAGAGAAGTGAAGGGATTACCCCTCTCGATAAGAGAGAAAATATCACCGGCCACTTGATCAGTGAACTGAGAAGTGTATGGCCATACCGAGATGAAATAATGAGTAATCATTATTTATCTGAGAGTTCAGTGTCACTGGAATATCAAGAAAGGAATTAAAATATATAAGGATGACTAGTTCCATGCCTTATATTAATTCTGATATTTATGGGTAAGGAACTATGCAAAATTGCATTAGGTCACTAAATGCCATATGCATTTTCATTTAATTTGGAATGCTATAATATCTTGCTATAGAATATATATAGCTTTTGAATTAATTTATTAATTCATTGCCAACATTAAATGGACCTATAGGATCGCACACAAAGCATTGGGCTTAAAATATTTAAATTAAGTATTGGGCATTAATTTGGGCTTTTAATTAAAGTCTAATTAATGTGTGTAATGGGTTATTAGATTACTATTGGACCTTGGCCCATGAGAGAGAAAAATTCAGCCCACAAGGTTTAATTTCAATTAATTAAATGTCTTGTGTTAATTTAATTAATTGAGTATTAAAGCCTAAAGGATTTTAATTAAATTAATTCACTTGATAATTGGATGGTGTGGCCGAAATTCCAAGATAATACCAATGGAATTTCGGCACATGATTAATTCTTTTATTAAGTGATTTAGTTAATTATTATGTCTTACATTTATCTTAGATTAAATCAAAAGGATTATCTTGGATTAAATGTATTATTTTAAGGAGTTTAAATCAATATATATTACTTATTTTAGGAAGTAATTGAGATTGAATTAATTATCTTGAGATAGTAAAGTTCAAATCAAACACTTGCCAAAAGATAAGGATATATATAAAAGAAATAAAACCCTAAGAAGACCTGAGAGAAAAAACGTGAAACCCTTTTTTTTCTAGGTCTTGGCGTGAACTTCATCTCTCTCTCCCTTAATTCTTTTGGTCCAATTTTCACGAGGAGAAAGGATTGTTCCTCATTCTCTTGTGTTCTTGGGTAGTGATAGCAACCTAAGAGAAGTGCAAAATCAAATTTTGTAGCTTCAAACCATAGCCATTACACAATACCATAAAAGAGAGCTAGCAATCTCGATTTTAAGCAGTCGGTGCAATTGTGTGTGTGAGAATAGAGGGAGTGGCGTAAAAGGCTGTTCCTTGGCATTGGTGATCAATATCTAAGGTGGATAAAGTCATCTCGATTGCTGGTCATCACCAAACTCAAGTTTTAAAAGGCATCCAAAGTTGTAAGTTTTAAAAACCCTAAAATTGCATGTTTCGATTCTTGGTTTGGATTTGTATGGTATGTATGATGAAAAAATTTTGTTTTTCCACTGCGTTATCATCACATTCATACCATGTCATATTCCATCATCATGACCCATTGAAGGTTTCGTGCTCGCGACATTGCCTCATCTTCAAGCCTTCATTTTGTTCTTACTTGGCCATATGTCTCAACTTAAGCTCCAAACTACTCCTTTACTCCTCTAAAACAAGTAAAACACACACAAACACGTAACATACATAAAAGCAACAAAATACACATATAATACCAAAATATTAAACACTATAGTTAATAAAAATAAGCATAAAGACACACTATTTATAAGCTTTTCAAACTCATATCAATTCCCTACACTTAAACCTTTGCTTGTCCTCAAGAAAAAAATCAAAATGCAAGAGAAACTAAAGTAAAACAAACATATAACTAAAACATGCAACATGAATCATGGAGTCTATCCTTTTTGAAATTCTCACAAATTAACAAATGTAAGGTTTCCTTAACATATTAATGATGAGTCAATGTCAACAAATACCAAAACCAAACCTTGGATCTTTAAGGTTTAATACTCAGATGCCATTGATAGATAAACAAGAGAATGTAAAGAACAAAGATATAAAATTCTTAAAAACCTTATCTCTTACAACATATATTTTAACCTAACAAGTATTACAAAATGTGGAGCTGTTCTCTCATAATTTTTGCCTTACATCACTCAAGTGTTTAGTGGATAGTATTTAACTCATATTTCCTCTTATACAACCACATACCATAAGCTTGTATTAAATAATAATCTCCATCACTAGCATAAAATAATGCACAAAATCAAAAGGGTCTTTATAAGGTTGTATCTTGGCATAAGTTAGGGTAAGACTAATTTTGGTTAAGTAGCTTATTCATGTGGAAAAATATAGCAATTATTCAAACAAGTAATACTTCATATTGCAAAAACTAAATCATAATATCTATCTTTGGTAATGAAATTCTCATATCCCCTTACAACTTTCTTCAATCCCCACTAGTTTTCTTATGCTCAGCTTTTATTGTATTTTTCATTATCACAACTAGTTGCTTTTTTTACTTTTGTTTTCATTACTTTAAAGCAAACCAATGTAGTAGTTTTTTCTATTTCCTTTTTTTTCTTTTTTTATTCAAAAACTAGTTTGACTTAACTTAGGGATGAAAATTAATTCATAAATAATGCATGCTTACAAAATATCAATACTTCGTCTTACTTATCCAAGCAATACCACATTTCCACACAAGGGTTCAAAAAAAAAGTTTTAATTAAGCAAAAATGTGGATTAAGGCTAAAATTAAGCTCATGAATAAAATGGTTATAAGCTCAAAATGGCTATCTAAAGTCAAAAAGATTAGTTGTTTAAGCAAACTAAAAGAAAGGTTACTTCTAATGACCTTATCATTTCTCATGCATATTATATACTAAATGTGATCTCAAAAATTATCTAACACAAGTTCTAGAGTAATGAATACAAAAGAAATTCTCTTAACAAAGATTATTAACTTGTTAAGGCTCAAAAGCTCACCATGGCTATGGTAAAACTCTACATCATGCAAAACTCACCAGTCTAAAGAACATGCTTAAAGAAACATGGCTTAAAAGAAATGTACACCAAAATACTTTACCTAAACATGACTATCTATATAAGCATTATCATATTAAAACAAAAGATCCTTAATTCTAAGTTAGTAAATGTATCCAATAGACTAAAAATTAACTATGCTAGGATTACTTACATATGCTACTAAGTAAGGACCTCAAGAAGAAAAACTCCATAACATAACATAAAAACTTAAAACTAAACCTATAAACAGACTAGCAACTAGCTTCCCCACACTTAAAAGACACAATGTACTCATTGTCTATGGAAGTCACCATAAAACACACTATAAAAAAAAGAAATGAAAAGATAAATACCAAAAACATAAACACAAAATAAAAGGAAAAAATATAGGAGTTATAGGGAACATTACTCGACCGGTCCACTAAGGGACCTTGGTGGTAAAGGACTGAATTGCACATTTTTCTGCTTGAAGAAAGAAAGCAATTTACGGCTTAAGCATTTATGACTTTTATGCATCTTATGCATAGAAGTCTCAAGAGCATCCATGCATGCTACCATGCTCTGGTTTGCTGCTTCGATTCCATCCAAGAATGAAATAATCTGCTGCATACTCGTAACATCACCATGTCTAGCAGTAGGTTTGCCAACATTGCCACCCACATCTTTATCATCAAAATCATCCGAGTGACCGGACGGGTCTGTAGTAGAAGATTCAGAAGCTTTGCCTTTCCCTTTGCCCTGCTCGGACCACCAACCTGCGTAAAATGAGAAAAAAACTTAGGAGGCCATCCGCCTCGATCCAAGATATGAGAGTTGCGCAAATACTTAACATCAATCATAGCAACCAATTCATTTTCATTCAAAACAAAATTGTCCAAGTGTCTTAAATTTCCTAAAATAATACCTATGACCATATGACATATGTCCATAGTCTTACTCCTAGCAATGGAGGTATGGTACAAGCCATAAAAAATAAAGTCAATCAAACAAAGTCTTTTACGAGATAACATTAAATCCAACATAAACAAATCTTTGGTTTGAACCTTTGTGCTCTCAATTCGCCCTAACAAAGCATGATAGAAATATTTATGAAAAAGGAATAATGCATCATCCTTAATTAGACAATTGGGTGAATTTTTGTTATTAAAAACATCTAAACCAGTAATTTTATGCCACATGGATTTTTGATAAAAAATATGCGAATTAAATCATTTGCCATTCATTGGAAATCCAAATGCCTAAGCTTAATTGCATCCATTGAAACTCCATTAATCTTAAAGGTATCACAAATTTCCAAAAAATTTGCCAAATAAGCAATAGGATCCTCATTTGTCAAACCATAAAACTGAATACTATTTTGAATCATTTGTAAGAGAGAAGGTTTAATTTCAAATTAGCTATTCTTGTTCTTTTTCTTGTTGGATTTATGGTTACTTGAAATAAATCTTTCTATTTATGAATTCAACGGTTCAAGTTTGCCTTAAGAACTTCTTGTACTCAGCATAGACTCAAACTACCAAATCCTATAAAGATAACACAAAACAAAACTAATTAAATATTGTAATCCAAAATCATAAATCAAGATTCATAATGAAAATAAATTTAATACAATAAAGTTCCCCAGCAACGGTGCCAGAAACTTGTCGTACTATTTATAAGCATCAATTCCACAAATATACGGTATATCGATTATAGTACTAAAGATATCGTTTCCATGAGGACCGATTATAGTACTAAAGATATCGTTTCCATGAGGACTGTTAATTAAAATTATACACTATTACTACTCAATTTTTATTTTGTTTACAATGATCATTAATTTGTGAGTTAAAACTATTACTAATTCTACACAACACTAAACTGAATGTTATTCTAGTTTAATGATAATTAGAGAAGACTTATGAATATGACGAATGTGACATATACATAAATAGGGAATTTGATATTTTTCTCTTATTTAGAATTCAATCTTTATCATGCAAGCAAAGTTGGAAGAATATTCTATGGTCCAACGCTCCCATCTAGACTAAATTATGCCATAAACATACATTTATGGTTATAAATTGCAGCACTCGTATTTAGATTTGAATTATATAACAACTATCTCAACATCCTGATCTCTCTAGTGATATTATGATAATGAATTTCCTATCAACTATCAGAAAGAGATTGCTCTCACAACTCTCTTACTTAGAACCACTTTGATGATTTTAAAAAAAGGAATTGCCCTCTAGTGATATTATGATAATGAATTTAGCAACGAAAATTTCAATTCGGTTGCTATAAATAGCAACGGAAATTGCAATTCGGTTGCTATAAATAGCAACAGAATTTCTATTTTGTTGCTAAATATAGCAACAAAAATTGATTTCGATTGCTAAAAACAACAACAGAATTTTTATTTGGTTGCTAAATATAGCAACAAAAATTCTAATTCCGTTGGTAAAAATAGCAACGAAAATTGAAATCCATTGCTAAAAAATACCAACCGTCAAGTTAGCAACCAAATGTTTCGTTGCTAATTTTTATTAGCAACGAAAATTTAACAAATCTGGTTGCTAATTTTCTTTGCTATTTGCTAATTTTCTTGTAATGAAAGGAATTCAAGTTACATTGCTAATTGCCAACGGAAATAAATTCCGTTGGTGATTTTCCATTGCTAATTAAACATTTTCTTGTAGTGAGAGATGTGTTTTAATTCTATCAATTTCAACTAAATTGGATCTAAATTGAGTAATCCAAAAATATATAAATGTAATGCAGAAAAAAAAAATTAAAGTTCAGGATCTCGAGATTTGTTTTTCCTTTTTTTGTCTTTCATTGATAGATTTAAGAATGGAATATCTATTGAAATGATGTCTTTAGCTATTCATTTATGAGACAAAAATTTTATAAGATAATTACTATTTAATATTAAAATTTTTAAAATAAATTAGTCAATAATATAAAAAGAGAGAATATTTTTTTCTAAAAAATTTTCACAATTTAATTCTTTTTATAAATAAAATGGATAGATAAAACCAAATAATTAATTATAAATGTCATTTTATTGAATAATTGAAGTTTAATCAATAGAAATATAAACAAAGAAAATTAAAATAAAACACACAAACACATTTTTTCACAACTGATAATTTCATTAAAGAAAAACCTTAGGGTGCATTTGGTATAGTAATAGGTTTTTTGTTTTTTTTTAATTCAAAACTTATTTTTAGTTTTTATTATATATATTTTTTAAGAAACTGTTTTACATATTTAAACATTAGATCATATTTTCCTTATTTATTTATGTATGTGTGTGTGTCTACATATATAGGCAACGGTGATGGCAGTGTAGTGGTGGTCATGGCGATGATGGTGGTAGTGTGGTGGTTATGGCAGTGGTGGTGGTGTGATGATAGTGGCGACAGTAGTGTGGTGGTGGTAGTGGCGACAATTACAGTTTGGTGGTTATGGCGGCAGAAGTGATTGTGTGGCGATGTGGCAGAGATAGTGGCAATGATAGCGAAAGCGATGATAGTGGTGTGATGGCAACGGCAGTGTGGTGGTGATGGTAGTAGCAGCAGGGGTATGATGGTCGTAGAGGCAATAACAACAGTGTGGTGGTGGTAGCAACGATGTGTTGGTGTGGCGGTGGTATAATGAAATTGTAAACAAATTAGTAGCAAGATTATAAAAATCATAGTTTGAATATTTTTAGGTTTTATTTTAGGTGAAAATTTATTTTTTAAAATTTTTGCAGAAGGCAAAATGGAAAAATTTTGCCGAATGTTTTTTTATTTTTTCAAAAAAAATTGAAAATAAAATTCTCTCTGAACGCACAATTAGATAACAAAGTTTGGCAAAGATTGCATTCTTGGAAGGTAATTATCAATCATGTGACACCTTATGTTCATTCTTACTTCCTTATATCGTATGATGTTATTAATGTTATCATATAGCCATACAATTACATGGCTTATTTCGAGTGATAAGTCGATAGTCCCAATTAACATTCCATTTCCTATAACCATTTTAATATTGCTTGGTTACTATTCATTTGTTATAAATTTTGATAGCATTATCGCATATAAATCATGCTACTCAAACCTGCAATATTTAAAATTTCACTCCCAAATAGCAAACTCCACCCTCAATACTTTAATTACATATATATCATTACTAATGTCAGCATAACTCGTCCACACAACACAATCATCACATCACATATAACTAATCAAATCCTCTAACGTTTAGTGTTCATTTACATGCCATAATTTTTACATCCAGTCCGCAATACATATAACAAGTTTACATTACATAAGACATATAACCCAAAAAGTTTTCGGATGTACATGCCATGTTGTCAACCTTCGCTAGACTTCACTTTACCTATCCCTGTGAATAGTCAAAACAAACCACACACTAAGCATCTTTATTGCCTAATGGTGGATACAACTATATAAAACTTCATCCACTAAACTACTTTAAGTAAAATTACAATTTTATGCCTAATGTTATTTTTACTTAATTAACTTAAAGCTTATTCTGTTATTACTTTAAATCACTTTTGAATTCTTCTTTTACTTAAATTCTTTATTTAATTCCACTTATTTTTCTATTTAGTGGAAAATTATCATTTTGTCCCTAAATTTCCTTTTCATTATATTTTACCCTATTTAACTCTAATTTTGGTCATTTTTGTTTCTTTTGACTTGTGTTTCATCCTAGGTGATAAATTTCCATGTTAGTCCTTATATTTATTTATAAGCTTGCAAATTACATTTTAGTTCTTGAACTTTTCCTTATATACAATTTTGTTCTTTTTCACTTATTTGACTAATTTAACTCTTTTAATCACATATATAATGTTAAATTATAACTTTACCCCTATTTTTTTGGGAAATTACATTTTTGCCTTTTTTAGCTTATTTAATTCCATTTTTAATCTTTTTATTTCATCTTTGACATCAATTAGGCATAATTTATTATTGTCTTTAATTTTTTGCCAAATTATGATTTTGCCCCTAATGTGCCTAGTGAAAATCCTCGAACCATATATATGGGATAAGGACTCCAATGTGTTAATAGACTGAAGGGACAACTTGTCATGATCGTACACCTCTAGAATGAGTGAAGGGACCATTTACCAGGATCATACTACTCCACAATGTGTGTATGTTGGCTCTTCCATAATATGTATTATCGAACTAATCACATGGTGCTACCACGATTTATATGTAAAGCCCCAATCCTAGCCCTAGGAGGATTATGGTTAATTAACGAAGATTATGATTAAATTAAAGCAATATTGGATTATTTTGCATTTTCGAAGTTAAGTTCCATGCGAGGTATTTTGGTAATTTTAGCATGTATGTAATTGAGTATAGGTAAGTTGTGATTTTAAAGAAGTAGGTAATTGAAACTAAATTAGAAGTCTTGGGGTTAAATTATAAGAAATGGAAATCTAGGAGATTAAAGTGTATAAAGGTATTTTGGGAATTTCTCTTGGTGAGATATTTATCCCACTTGATTATTTAGGGATTCATAGAGATGTGGAGATCGGTATTTTTGAGGGAGATCTCTCTCTCTCTCTATGGTTACAGCCACTCAAGGTTTCTTTCCTTCTCATGCACGGCCAATCATGCTTTTGTTCTTTGGAAATGCACAACCACTTGTGTTTGTTCCTCTTCTCATGCACTGCCACTCATGCTTTTGCTCTTTGGGGAATGCACGGCGACTTGTGTTTGTTCCTCTTCTCATGCATGACCACTTATGCTTTTGTTCTTTGGGAATACACGGCCACTTGTGTTTGTTCTTTTTCTCATGCACGACCACTTATGCTTTTGTTCCTTCGAGTGCACAGCCACTTGTGGTTGTTCCTCTTTATCTCTTTTGATGCACCGCCACTTATGGATTTTACTCTTGCTTTGCACGACCACTTGGCCATTTACCTCATGAAATGCATGACCACTTATGGCTTTTTTCCCTTGCTTTGCACGACCACTTATGGATTTTTCCCATTGCTTTGCATGACCACTTATGGCTTTTTCCCTTGCTTTGCATGGCCACTTATGGTCTTCCTCATCTTCTTACACGACCAAGTAAGGCCTATGGTTATTGATGCATGGCCAAGCATGTTCTTCTCTTCTCCATCTCAGGGCTATATGTGCTCTTTTTATTCATTTGAGCCAGCTCTCTCCCCAAGATTTAGCCATGTATTTAGATATTAAACATAGTATTATATGGTTCATAAGATTATTAAATGAATAAGAGTTGAGGTGAAGTGACTATAATAAGTAAAATTGATGATAAAAGGTTATTAAGTGATGATTGTTATATGAGTTGATATCAATGGATTATTAGATTGTGAAAGTCACTCTCTAATGTTAACGTCCATAAACATATGGTTTAGAAAGGCATGAATATAAGCTTTTGTATTATAGAAATTTGAAGACATAAATGCTATTATAAGAGGAATAAAATTGAATGAAGCTGCAAATTACCTAAAGTCACTTGTGGGGTGAATAAAGCATGATCACTTAATTGGAGATTCCCCTCTCTCTCTCTCTCTCTCTTTATATATATATATATATATATGTCTATTTATATACACAAAGTAGAGTGAAAAGCTTTAGAACTATAACCTATAAAGTTATGATTTGGAGTCCTCTTAAACTCTAAATTAGAGGGACTTGCATATGATAATTCTAAAATAATATATATATATATATGCATAAAGTAGAGTGAAAAGCTTTAGAACTATAACCTATAAAGTTATGATTTAGAGTCCTCTTAAACTCGAAATTAGAGGGACTTGCATATGATAATGCTAAAATAATTAGGTTGCTAAAATGTGTTTTAGTACCTTATAGCCCAAAACTAAGATGAGCAAGAAGAAATATATTAATTACAAGATTATATGTTGTTTAATATGTCCTATACAATATGGTATAAGGTTTGTGCTAATGATTGTGATGAAATAAATTTTATATAAACTTAATTGGGCTTAAAAGGGTATAAGATAAAAAGCACCAGTAAGATGATCAGTTTATATATGATGATATTAAGGAAGATCACCTATTTGTCTATAATCTAATGGACTATAAAAGTGAGCTAAAAGGATTAAAGTGACCTTAATCCAAAAAGAACTTATTCATATTCTTATATGGATTATAAATGCATGAGTGTTGTTTCAAATAATTATGTATTGATGTGAACAATGATGATGTGTGAAAGCTGCTCACGACATTCAACCACAAGGTACATCATTGAGAATTATCAATGAGTTATATAAGTCAATGTTTTATAATTGATTCAACCATGCTATAATTTGTAGTTTGGCTCATTATGTGACTGTATATGAGTACCCAAAGAGCATGTATTGCTATGATTCAAGTTTCCTATATATGCACACATATATATGGATATGGACATGCATATCATATTATGAAGACTTTTAGTTGTAAGAACTACACTTTCATAATCGCCTTATTGGCTTCATGCGTAATCTAAGTATGATGAGATGGATCAATGAAAGTAATATTTTTTTGTGTTTGCATTATCATGTAAACCACTACGATATGTATAAATGATGTTGATGCAACTATGTGATTACATGACTTGCATCCATGTATAATGGAGCCTAAAGCTCAACCTTGATGTATGATAAAAAAGGATATGCATTCTTTTATGAAAAGTGGTTTTAATCCAAATGATGTACTAAGTAAAGAAGAATATGTTAAATTAAAGATGTACTTAAATGGTTAAGCCTGCGGATCTTAGTTCAGTTATGGATTAGATAGGCATGCCTAGAGGGATACAATCGCAGCTGCCATAGTTAACCCCATTTGGGTCTTTTTCCTTAATGGAATCATCATTCGACCCCATTTGCTTCTATTGTTTATTCCTTACTGGAACCATTGCTCGACCCCATTTGGGTCCATTATTTGATATCTTTGGATATCCATAGTTTGATACCTTCAAGTATCCATTGCTTTCGTTATCCATCCTTTGAACTAGTACTTAGGTAGGCTATTAAAGATAATAAAATGTACATAAGATAAAGTAAAACTTGCATTAATTGCTTCACTTATGTAATATAAGCACGATAAATAGCCTACTATGATTTTTTTATCTTAAATTCCCTTTGCCTATATAACTGTCTCTATTAAATGAAATGTTTTGTTCATTATGACATGTTTTTGATATCTCATATCTATTATGGGGAAGGTTTCTGTGTGAGTGGCGATGTGAGTTAGTTCCACTAATGGGTTCCAAGATGAATAATTGGGCCATATGGGCCACAAGCTTACAATATTATATTAAAAATTACAAGAATTGTAGTATACATAATGATCTTCATACATGTGAAAGTTATGATATGTTTGCATATGTATGAAGACTTTGTCTGTTAATCATGATATGTAATACCTGTTCATTGAAATAACATGCAAACAATTTAGTATGTATATGAACATTTACACGTGTATATGCATATGTATGAATCTGATGTAAACCAAAGTGAAAAGTATGATATAATATGATGTGGTATGATGTTTAAATTGCAACGATAAGATAGCAGTAAGGGATAAGTGTATAGGAACCTAAAATGAGAATTGTATAAAGATTTTTGAAGAAATCATGTCTAACAATAACTATATGGTTGTTACATGGCATAAGAACTCTTGTATGCGTGGATTTAATGTTGAATGCCTAACTTATGTATCAATGTGATTAATGCATTAAGTTAAAGTTTTGTACTATTAATAATCTGGATGTCTAAATTCAGAAGTGGTAAGATTAAGAAGGGTATGAATCAAGCTAGT
Organism: Excoecaria agallocha; assembly: GCA_037975025.1. Classification (NCBI taxonomy): domain Eukaryota; kingdom Viridiplantae; phylum Streptophyta; class Magnoliopsida; order Malpighiales; family Euphorbiaceae; genus Excoecaria; species Excoecaria agallocha. The sequence continues at coordinate 696,615 of CM075823.1, read as the reverse complement.
TTAAAGAAATTAAAGATGTATGATGATAAAAATAAATTGACAAGTTTTGCAATAAGATTACCTATACAATGCTCTAGATATTAGTGAATACGATATTCTTATTAAGTCTGAGGAATTCCCCATAATGTTCATTGTGAAATTACCCATATAATAGACTCCCATGTTATTTTGTGTTATATAGGAAGTTGTATATGATAAGATGAATTATGGAATGAAGTTATCTATAGAGTTTTGTTCCCCACTAAGCTTTATAGCTTTGCACAGGTTTTTTATCCATGTAGGTTTCAGGATAAGCTCCAATGGGTCGTTAGCTATAGTGGCTTGACCACCATTAAAGGGAAGATTTGGCAGAATTACAGTTGCCTTGGTGATTTCAACATGTTTAGAAGGCTATTTATATTATGATTCTTTATTTATAAGTTTGATTTATTTATATTATGGCATGTAATTATGGTATGTCCTATAATTACTATTATTATTTCTGCCTAATCTTTATTAAGTTTATGCTGATGATTGATGACTATCCATGGTTAGTGGATTAGGGTGTTACAATATGTGCCTCTATGGCTACCCATTATATTTTAAGGTTCGAGATTGCCCACTGTACACTAAGGGCAATCATATATATATATATATATATATATATATATATATATATATTAACTTATGTTATGTTTTATATGATTTTCCTTACTAATTACATTAGGTCATTATTACTACATACCAATCTAGTGTCCAATCATGCCTAACCATTACACATTCATCATAAATAAATAAATATTATATAAAAATTAATGAAACATAACATTATTCTCACATTTACCATTCGACCACAATGGAATTTCATACATATAATGTAATTTTTCCTCTAATTTTATGCCATATGTACATATTCAATTTATCTTTTAATTCCTATGTCACCTTTAAGTACATCATTATGTTCAGTTGTATATTATCAAGTCCACACATTATTTTCCATTCTAACTATTTTTATTATATTCTCTATGTTTTATATCATGTATTTTATACTAATTATGCCATACATTATTAACTTAACTTATATTATTCCTTAGTATTCACTTCGGTCTATAATGGATTTCTCTCTTCCAAATTGTTTTCTTCATTAATTTATATTCAAATCATCTTAATGCATCATTTTATCATATTGTTTTGAATTATTTCTCATTCTTACATAAGTTCACCTAGCTACATAATACAAATTTTTTGTAAATTTCAACAAAATAAATAAAAATAAGTGTTAATTGTATCCACTAACCTTATTTTGGTTTGAGAATTACCTACTCTTCCTTTTTCTCTCCTTCTTTCTCCTTGCCTTTATCTTTCTCTTAAATTACCTCTTTAGGCTGAATTTAGAAGGGAAATATTAGTGATCTTTAGCTATGAATTTAAACAAATAAAAGCTACTAAACAACTCTACTAATCATTCTACAAGCATATAACAAAATTACAAACTAATTCTAACAAAAACTTAAATAATTATCTAATTAAGTTAATCTTCTCTCACTAAAAATTATCCACTTTTAAGCCTTCTCTTTCTTTAACTTAATTTTGGTATATAAAGGATTATTTCTTGTGTATATGGGTGAAATTAGAGGTTGAGATATGGTGAGAGAAAGAAGAAATAAAGAAAAAATGATAAAATGATAAAATGGGTTGGTTTAGATTTCTCATGAAAATAATTGAAAGATCATAGATTTTTGGGTAGAATTATAAATGATTCTACACCCCTCAAGTATTTCCTCAAGTCCACCAAATCTAAAGCCAAGATTTCTTCATTTACTATTTGATCCAAAGGCTTATTTTTAAGTCACTTATCACCATTTCATGTGTTCCTACACCTCTTTAGGCTATGCTGAAGTTTGTAGATTATTATGGATAAATTATAATGACATTTATGCCCTTATATATTTGAAATATGGTAATTAAGCCTATTAATTAATTTAATCACCAATTTTTACTATTTTTTGCAAATCAATGTTTCACTCATTAGAATTCCCTAAGATTTTTCCTCTTATGCAATGACATATGTGATAGCATTTATATAAAATTTCAACTCATTATGACATTATTGCATTATACTTTTGGCTCTAAAGAAAAATTTAACCGGTTCGAAACCTAAAATTTTAAAACTATCAGAAAAATTATTTTTCATTTTTGAGAGCTTATTTTAAAACTATCAGAAAAATTATTTTTGAGCCCAATCAAACATTCAGTCAACCTTTTTCACAATAACCGAGTAAATTCTTCTCTATATGATTTTGGGGTTTATATGAGCTCAATTTCTTCCCAAATTATACCACTGAACTCCTATTACTCATATTATATCATCTAATATTTAAATGCACTTTCCCAATAGATCACCCATCCTTATATTTCTCTAGGCTAAGCATATTTAATCCTTAAGCATATGTAAATTTCTCTATATATACCATTGTAATTACTCCAATAATTGGCTTGCAGTTAGTGTGCATGCTTTACAATCTACTATGCATGTTAGATGATCTTTTATGGCATTACGTTTCTCCCCTACTAAATAAAAAATTTCAGCCACATAATTTACCTAGATTGAAGAGTTAAGGATATTGCTATCTTATAGCTTCCTTTGGCTCCGAAGTTACTTGTTCCACATTATGGTGTGTCTAGAGTACTTTAACAAGTGGGCTTTGTTTGTTCCTCAACTATCTGGTTTCTCTAGTAAGAATTCTTATGAATTCCTCATCATATGACAAGTCAGGCCACAGCTGAACTTCTTTTGGTGTGATAATGTGTGAGGGATCATATTGATATCTCCTCAACATGGATACATGAAATGCATCATGAATTCTCTCTAATTTTGGTGGCAATTTCAGTTTGTAGGCTACTTGTCCAACTTGTTGCAACACCTCATATGGACCAATGAACATAGGACTAAGCTTGCCTTTCTTGCCAAATCTCAGGATTTTTCTCCATGGGGAAACCTTCAAGAATACTTTATCGCCCACATTAAACTCTATATTTTTCCTCTTCAAGTCTGCATAAAATATCTACCAATCCATGTTGCCTTTAAGTTATCTTTGATCAATTTTACTTTCTCCTCAATTTTCTTCACCAAGTCTGGTCCTACCAATTTACTCTCACTTAATTGGACCCAACATAATGGAGTCTTATGTTTTCTTCCATATAATTTTTTAAGTGGCACCATTTTGATGCTTGACTGATAGCTATATTAAATATAAATTTTTCTAGTGGAAGATATTTCTCCCAATTACAGCCAAACTCAAGTATATAGCATCTCAATATATCTTCCAATATTTATATCATCTACTCAGATTGTCCATCGATATATGGGTGAAAGGCAGTGCTATAATCTAAGTGAGTTCCTAATGCTTCTTGAAGTTTTTGCCAAAATCTAGATGTAAACTAAGAGTCTCTATCTAAAATGATGGAAATGGGAACACTATATAGTCTTACTATCTTATTGATGTAAATTTTTACCATTCTAGATAATGGAAAATTAGTTCTCACTAGTATGAAGTGAAAGACTTCGTTAATATATCAACTATTACCCGAATGGAGTCATGTTGTCTCCTAGTGAGTGGAAATCCCGACATGAAATCCATGGTGACATGTTCCCATTTCCATTTTGGTATGGTGATAGGTTGTAATAAGCCCGAGAGAACTATGTGTTCAGCTTTTACTTGCTAACACGTTGGACATTTAGTCATAAAATCCATTATCTCCCTTTTCATTCCTAGCCACTAGTAGGTTGCTTTTAAATCTTGATACATCTTATTACTACCTGGGTGCATAGTGTATCTACTACACTAGGCTTCTATCAAGATATTTTCTTTCAATTTTGCATTATCTGGCACATAAATTCTCCCTTTATAGTATAAGCAATCACAATGCCCAAGGGAGAATTCATGATCTTTCTTAATCTGTGATGAGAAATAAGAAAGATTAATTGATCATCTTACCTTTGGGTAGCTTTCACTTGCTATAGCTAATTTGGTTTTATCTAGATTTCAACTATCAATGATCCATCTTAAGCTACATTCAATTTTAGCATTAATAGCTCTTAAAACTACTAAGTACTTCCTACTAAGCATATTAGCTACCACATTCACCTTCCTAAGGTGGTAGTCGATTAAATAAATATAATCTTCGATGAGCTCTAACTAGCATCTCTGTCTCAGGTTGAGTTATTTCTAAGTAGGTAAGTATTTTTTACTTTTGTGATCGGTGTAAATGTAAAATTTCTCACCATACAAGTAATGCCTCTAAATCTTCAATGCAAACACAACGATTGCTAGTTCTAAATCATGGGTAGGATAGCCCTTTTCATGAATTTTAAGTTGCCTGGGAGCATATACTACCACTTTTTCCTCTTGCATAAGTACACATCCTAACCCATTTTTGGATGCATCACTGTAAATAACATATGGTTTACCCAAAGTGGGTTGTGTAAGCATCGGTGCTTCTGTCAACATGTTCTTCAGCTTTTTAAAACTCTCTTGACATCGATCAGCCCACTTAAACTTGGCATTCTTTTGCAATAGCTTTGTGATTGGGGTGGCTATCATAGAATACCCTTTAACAAACACTCTATAATAATTAGCTAATCCTAGGAAACTTCTGCCTTTTGCAGCATTTTTGGATGGCTTCCATTCTCAGATAGCTTAACCCTTTTTAGGATAAACTTTAATCCCTTCTACTAATGCTACATAGACTAGAAAAGTAACTTCCGTCAGCCAGAGTTCACACTTGCTAAACTTTTCATACATCTTCTTATCTTTTAAAGTCTGTAAAACAATCCTTAAGTGCTTATCATGTTCTTCTAGATTTTTTTAGTACACCAATATGTCATCGATGAATACAACCACAAATTGATCTAAGTATGGATGGAAGATTCGGTTCATCAAATCCATAAATGCTACTAGTACATTGGTAAGGCCAAAAGGCATAACTAGGAATTTATAATGTCTATATCAAGTATAAAAAAACAATCTTTGGCACTCCTACTTCCTAACACAAAACTAGTGATAGCTAGATTTCAAATCAAATTTTGAGAATACCATTGCACCCTTTAATTGATCAAACAAATCATCAATTTGAGGTAGGAGATCAAGTAATTTTTGCAACTAGATGTTCATAACCTTCAAATTTATAGGTGTCATGCGATAAAGAGCTATGAAAATAGGAGCAGCACCAGGTATCACATAAATGGTCAACTCAACCTCCCTTTCTAATGGCAACCCTAGTAATTCATCAGCAAAGACATCTGGGAAGTCTTAAATAGTAGAAACATTACTAATTTTTTGTTTTTCTTCTTTATCTTCTATTACATAAGTGAAAAAAGCCTCACATCTTTTCCTAATGCATTAGTTTGCTGCAATAGCAGAAATGACATTTGATAAGAAATTAGATCTTTCACCCATAACTATAATTTCTTGCCTCATAGGAGTTTTTAATGTGATCCTCTTCAATCAAAAATCAACTATCACTTGATGTTTATAGAGGCAATCTATCCCTAAGATAACATTGAACTCATGGAAAAAAGCTCGATCAAGTTTGCAAGGAAGCTGGTTTGTTGTATAAGGATAGGACAGTCTTTATAAACTGTATTTACTACTACATTATTCCCCAAAGGGTTTCTTATTATGCTATTCTATTCTAATTCTGATTTAACTAATCCTTTCCCTTATGCTTTCTTGTTGCTCTGATATAAATGTATGGACCCATGATCTATTAAAGCATTAACTGAAGTATCAAATAAGTAAAATTTACCTATAATGATGTCCGGCGTATCGTAGTCTTCTCTGGATCTCACTATATAAGCTTAAGCAGTTGGTCACCTATCTAGAGCAGGAGGCACCAACATACTAGCTCTAATGGATGCAGCTCTATTGGGTCCATCTCTACCATTAGATACTGCAGTGGTAATTCTGTTGGTAGGTATAACAGATGAGTTATCTAAGCTCATGGGCAATCTCTTCGTAATTGTTATTTTGACCCATATCTCAAACATGCTCCAATTAATCTCCAACATTCAACTAAATAATGGCATACATAATGTTGACATTCAGGATTATCAAATCTAGTAGGGCCTCGTGGGGTACTAGCAACTGAGGTGTAGGTGGAGCAACTGTGGAAGCCGATAAGGGAGCTACAGAACTCTTTGGTTTCTTGCTGGATTTACTAGATGTACCAAAAAAAGGTATCCTTCTTTGCTGGGACATGGCCCGTTTACTAGCTTTTTCAGCTTCTATCCTTTAATTTTTTTAGCCGCTTCAACTAGAGCTCTTCTATTAGTATATTCATAAACTGCTAGTACCTTTCCAATTTCAGTGTGGAGTCCTCTCTCGAATAACTGACACATGTTTATTGGTGGAATATGGCAGTCTTTCATATAGGCACTGAGTTTCTCAAATTCTCTGTCATATTCCTGGACTGTACAGGTACCCTGGCACAATTGCCAAAATACTTCCTCTATAACCCGTTGATATTCTCTCCCATTATATTTGTCTCTGAATTACTGAAGGAAGAAATCCTAGGTCAACTACTATGTTATTGTATAATGCCTTACTGTATCCCACCATGTGTAAGTTGGGCTCTAGAATAAGGTAACTACTCCTTCTAACATTTCTTCTGAAGGACTTGTGCGTGATCCCAAATAGCCTTTTAATTTTTATTTAGCCACTCCTCATTTTCTGTGACAGTTACTTATTCTCGACCATAGAAATTTTTCTCTCCTAGATTATTTAATTGATCCAATATTGGCTTTTTGGATGGCTAAGGCGATGAATGATGTTATGGCTATGGAGGAGTTAGGGCCTGAAGTCTCTAGCATAATAGGTTTGCCATCATTTGCATGAAATCTAGTGGTGCATGTGGTGGAGGTACCTGTGGTACTGGTGGAGGCATGTGCTAACTACATTAGTGAGACTGGATAGTTGAAACTATCTACTAGCTACTAGACTTGGGCAGGTGGAGGCCCCGCTCTCAGCATCACTCACCATCTGGGCCACTCATCTAGAACTAGAGGCCATAATTATCATTGAAATACACAAAGGGACTAGTAATATTCAATTTCAAATTCACTCATTCTCATGTGGAATGTACATATGTCTATTCAATCATTCACTCACACTTATGCATTTACTCATACCTTAGGATCACCTAAACCTTCTTTAATAGCATAAAATGTGACACCCTACTTCATTCTTACTTTATTATATTGTATGATGTTATTGGTGTTATTGTATAGCCATACAATTACGTGGCTTATTTCGGGTGATAAGTCAATAGTTTAAATTAACATTCCAATTCTTACATCCACTTGAATATTGCTAGGTTACTATTTATTTGGTATAAATTTCAATAACACGATGGCTTATAAATCATGCTACCCAAACCTGCAATATTTAAAATTGCACTCCCAAATAGCAACCTCCACCTCTAATACTCCAATTGCATACATAGCACTTCTAATGTCAGCCTAACTCATCCACACAACATAATCATCACATCAAATCAAACTTATAAAGTCCATTAATTGTTAATGTTCATTTACATGCCATAATTTATACATTCAGTCCATAATACATATACCAAGTTTTACATTACATGAGACATATATACACAAAATCACATGACCCAAAAAAGTCTTTGTATGCACATACCAGAAGGTCAGCCTTCGCTAGCCTTTGGTTTACCTGTCCCTACACACAATGAAAACAAACCACACACTAAGCAATATTATGGCCTAGTGGTGGATATAACTACACAAAATTTCATCTACTAAACTACATTAAGTAAAACTACTATTTTACACCTAATGTTATTTTTACTTAATTAACCTAAAATTTATTCTTTTATTGCTTTAAATCACTTTTGAATTATTTTTTTACTTAAATTCTTTATTTAATTCCACTTATTTTTCTATTTAGTGGAAAATTACCATTGGGTCCCTAAATTTCCTTTTTATTACATTTTACCTTAATTTCAATTTGGTCATTTTTTTTCTTTTGACTTATGTTTCGTCTGTGGTAAATTTCCATTTTAATCTTTATATTGACATATTAAAAGCTAGAAAATTTTGTTTTAGTCTTTGAACTTTTTTATTTACAATTTTGTCCTTTTTCACTTATTTGACTAATTTAATTTTTTATTCACATCTTTAATGCTAAATTATAATTTTATCCCTATTTTCCCGTATAATTACATTTTTACCCTTTTTAGCTTATTTAATTCCATTTTTGATCTTTTTCATTACTCTATTTCATCATTGACATCTTTTAGGCATAATTTGCTATTTAGTCCTTAATTTTTCACCAAATTACAATTTTGAATTTTTCACCAAATTACAATTTTATCCCAAATACGCCCAGAGAAAATTCATTAACCGAATATGAGGGATGAGGACTCCAATGTTGCTAATGGACTGGAGGGATCACTTGCCATGATCCTACTACTCCAAAATGAGTGGAGGGATCACTTGTCGTGATCCTGTTGCTCCATATTATGTGTGTGCCAATTATTCCACAATGTGTATTATCGAACTAATCTTATATTGCTACAATAATATATGTGTCCCTATGGCTAGCCATTATATCCTCGTATCCCGAATTGCCCACAATACACTAAGGGAAAGTATATATATATTAACTTATGTTATATTTTATATGATTTTCTTACTAATTACATTAGGTCATTATTACTACATACCTATCTATTGTCCAATCATGCTTAACCATTATACATTCATCATAAATCCACAAATATCATATAAAAGTAATGGAAACATAACATTATTCTCATATTTACAATTCGACCATAATTGAATTTCATACATATAATGTAATGTTTTCTCCAATTTCATGCCATATGGATTTCTAATGGCATATATCATATTTATATGTTATTACATATTCAATTTACCTTTTAATTCCTATGTCACCTTTAAGTACATCATTATGTTTAATTCTACATTATCATATCCTCACATTATTTTTAATTCTAAAAATTCTATTACATTTTCCATATTTCATGTCATGTATTTCATACTAATTATGCCATACATTATTAACTTAACTCATATTATTCCATAGTATTCACTTCTCCAATATTGGATTTCCCTCTTTCAAATTGTTTTCTTCATTAATTTATATTCAAATCATTTTAATTCGTCATTTTTATCATATTATTTTGAATTTTTTCTATTCCTACTTAAGTTCACCTAGTTACATAATACTAATTTTTGGTAATTTTCAACAAAAATATGAAATTAAGTGTCAAGTGTATCCACTAACCTTCTTTTAGCTTGAGAATGACCTATTTTTCCGACTCTTTTCCTTCTTTCTCCTTGACTATGTCTTTCCCTTGAATTTCCTCTTTAAGTTGAATTTATGAGGGATAAATTAGTGATTTTCAGCTATGAATTTAAATAAACAAAAGCGACTAAACAACTTTACTAATTAAAATTTACAAGCCAATAATACAATTCCCAACTAATTCTAACAAAAACTCAAATAGTTACCTAATTAGGTTAATCTGCTTTCACTAAAAATTATCCACTTCTGATCCTTCACTTACTTTAATTTAATTTTCAAGTTGTAAAGGATTATTTCAGGTGTATATAGGTGAAATAAGAGGTTAAGATATGGTGGGATGAAGAAGAAATTAAAAAAAAATGATAGGATGGAAAAGAATAGGGCTGGTTCAGATTTCTCAACCAAAGGGGATGAAGATGATTGATTTGTGGGTATAATTATAAATGATTCAAAACCCCTCTAGTATGTCCTTAAGTCTACCAAATCTAAGGCTAAGATTATTCCATTTACTTTTTCATCCAAAGGCTTATTTTTAATCCACTTATCTCCATTTCATGGGTCTCTGCACCTCTTTAGGCTATATTGCAGCATGTAGGTGATCATGGCTTAATTATAATGACATTTATGCCCTTATATATTTAAAATATGGCAATTAAGCCTATTAATTAATTTAATCATTATTTTCCACCATTTTTTAGAAATCAATGTTCCACTAATGATAATTCCCTAATATTATTCCCCATATGTAACACCATATTTAAAAGCATGTGTATTAAATTTTAGATCATTTGGATATCATTTCTGTATACTTTCGCCTACAAAGGTAAATTCAGCTGATTTGAAATCTAAAATTTTGAAAGTATTAAAATTTATTTTTCACTTCTAAGAGCTTATTTATTATATTTATAATGGGTCTATATGATCATAATAATTTTTAAAGCTCTGTAGAATATTTTTGCGTCAGATCAAACTTCTAGTCAGCCTTTTTTACTGTAATTGAGTAAATTCTTCTTTACTTAATTCAGGTAAATCATATCAATAAACTTTATTTAACTCATATTATCTCACCTAATGTTTAACTACACTTCCCTAATAGGTCATCCATCCTGAGATTTCTCTGGATTGAGCATGTTTAACCTTTAAGCATCTATTAATTTCTCTATACTATGCTATTGTAATTACTCCAATAACTATCCTAAGGTTACTATGCATGCTTTATAATATACTATGCATGTCAAATGAAATTTTAGGGTGTTACATTTCTCCCCTACCAAGGAAAAAATGTTTTCCTTAAAATTTACCTGGATTGAAGTGTTTAGGATATTGCTATCTCATAGATTCCTCTGGCTTCCAAGTTGCTTCTTCCACATTATGGTGTGTCCATAGTACTTTGACAAGTGGGCTTTACTTGTTCCTCAACATTCTAGTTTTTCTCATAAGAATTCTCACGTGTTTCTCATCATATGACAAGTTAGGTCGCAGCTAGACTTCCTTTGGTATGAAAATGTGTGAGGAGTCATATCGATATCTCCTCAACATGGATACATGAAATGGATTATGAATCCTCTTTAATTTTGGTGGTAACTTCAGTTTGTACGCTACTGGTCCAACTCGTTGCGACACCTCATATGTACCAATGAATCTAGGACTACACTTGCCTTTCTTGCCAAATTGTAATATTTTTCTTAATGGGAAAAACTTCAAGAATACTTTGTCACCCACATTAAAATTTATATCTTTCCTCTTTAGGTCTGAATAATATTTTTGCCTATCCATAACTGCTTTTAAGTTATCTTTGATCAATTTTACTTTCTCCTTTGTTTCCTTAAACAAGTCTAGTCCCACCAATTTACTCTCACTAAATTTGATCCAATATAAAGGAGTCATACATTTTCTTTCATATAGTGCTTCAAATGGTTCCATTTTGATGCTAGATTAATAGCTATTATTATATGCAAATTTCTCTAGTGGAATATATTCTCCCAATTACTGCCAAACTTAAGTATACAACATCTCAACATATCTTCCAATATTTGTATCACCTACTCAGATTTTCCATCAATTAATAAATAGTCGCTAATTATTGGCGGGAAGAGTACGCGCCCTGTTTTGCGACGGAATTAGCGATAAATTTTTCCGTCGCTAAATTTTATAATTTTTTATTCAGGAAATTAGTTCCAGAAATTTTAGCGACTAAACTTTTAGTCGCTAATTTTGGCGGGAAAATTTAGCGCCTTTTTTTGCGATGGTTTAGCGACGGAAATATTTCTGTCTCTAATTAGTATTTTGTTGCTGTAATACGATTAGCGACGAAAATATTTAGTCGCTAATCCGTCGCAAATAAATTAAAAAATAAGTTTTTAAATTTCACTCCCATGATTTATGTATAATTTCAAGTAATTTTAATATAGACCATATAAAATGAATTATTTCTATTGTAACAGAAAATTATAAATTATTTTATAAGTTGGTAATAATTTTTTACCAATTATACCAAAATCTAATGTTATTTATTTAGAAAATTTACATTTTTAATCATAATAATAAACTAATTGTTATGATTATTATATATTTACGTGTTCAAGATTAATAAAAATAAATATTTATAAAATTTATTATTTCATTTAAAATAATAATAAAAAATTTGTAATTTATTTTTATTTTAGAAAATTTAAATCAAATATGAAATTATTAGGAATTAAATTGATTTGTTTATCAATTATGCCAATTTTGAAAGTGTCCAAAGACTATTGAATATGAAATTCGGGCTTAGTCAGCATGAAATATTTTGAAAGACCACGAGACATAGTTTCAATTACAAATTTGTACTGTTAGCACAAAATTATTAGTTAGAATTATTCATCGCTATTTGTATAAACTTTAACAAGGTGACATAAAAATTTTGAACTCTTATCCAAATAGGAACCTGAGGCCTAATTGAATATTGGATTTAGTAATGAATAAAGGATCATGATTAAAGAGAGACCAAAATAAAGATCTCTGAACCTAATTTTGTCATTCTGTCGGAAATATTTCAAAATTATTGTACATAAATATTGCTAATTAATGTGCCTTAAATATAAGCATTTTATTAATTTCATACTTTTATCAAGTTAAAAACGGGTTGCACATCATTAGATAAGATGTTATCTTTCAATACGACCGCAAAAACCACTCGTATCGCCGTAGTTAAAATATTTTTAAAGTATAAATACTTTTCCTATTAATTTTCTTTTCTATGATTTTAATAGTAGGAATCAAAAAGCTTAATTTGAGAACATCTTTATTAGTTTTATTAGAAACTGTTAATCTAATTAAGCTAAAAAATTATATTGTCAGTGGTTTAATATAATTACTTTATATTAGATAAGAAATTTGGACACTTTTCTTCAACTGTAAAATGTGGAACACTACCAGAGCTAAGGATATAAGCCATGAAAAATCACAAATCACTATTGAGAATATCATTTAATTTTAATAATATTCTATAGAGAATAATTATAAAATAATTTTTATAATAAATAAATAAATAAATATATATATATATATACAATAAATATTGAGAATATCATTTAATTTTAATAATATTCTATAGACAATAATTATAAAATAATTTTTATAATAAATATGTATTATATATATATATATATTAAATTAATAGTAATATATATAGAAATGGGTCAAATTATAAGAAAATAAGATGTCAATTTCGGTTGGGCTCTTAGGTTGGGCTTTTAGGTTAGGCCCTTAGTTAATTGAATTGAAGTGGCATTTAGGTTGGGCTCTTCGGTTGGGCTCTTAGGTTTTACTTCTCCAAAATGCAATTAATTATAAATACCAAGAATGCTAAACCCTAATCTTCCAACGCCCGCCGACTCCTCTCAACCTACTTGCTCTAATTCTTCCTTCCAGCGCCCGCCGACTCCTCTCAACCTCCTGCATTTTCTCTTTAAATAGGTAAAATTATAATTTTTTTTTAATTTTTCTTTTTTAAGAAAAAACGTGATTACTTCGGATTTATCCAAAAGAAAATATATTGCTTTGCTTTATATATGTTAGAGAGGATGAGAATTGTTTTCCTTTGTTCATTTTTTGTTTACACGTGTTCATGTGATCTTATGAGTTGCTTACACGTGTTCCATAGCTATGAGTTATACTTCCTTTGCATATGTTCTTGTGTTGTTATGTCAGTGAGTGAATGCCTTACGTCCTGGTGGTACTATATGTGCCGGCTCAGAATTGGTTATTCTTTTGCATAATAGCACGGAAGAATAGCATGTATGAAGTGTTTAACAGTTGATTTATTTGGATGCCTACTGTAAATTTTTCTTAATATTATGTTTTGTCAATCGTTTATGTCCAATGAATAATTGGTTATGCATGCTTGTTTTGCTGGTTGCTTATTGAGAATTGTTAAATCTCCGATGAAGAAACTTTTTATTCCCCTAAACATTCGTTTGAATTTAAATAATCTTACTTAGGTATCAAAATCCCCAATTACTTGTTTCCACTAGTTATGATTTTTGTTAATAGCAATTGACAAGTATGTATAATTAAATATAATTAGATATATTTAATTAGTATTGACAGAAATTAGATGCACCTGAAAATCTTAATTGATTGAATGTATTAATAGACAAAATATTTTAAGTTCAATTCCTTAAGAGTGACTTTCATAATTATAATTAAATATAATTAGATATATTTAATTAGTATTGACAGAAAATAGATAATTAATCTATGTTAATATTATATTTTAGCACGTTATCTATTATTTGGAGGATATATTATCATTTTATTAGTGACTTAGAAAAAATTGGAATGGAAATCTTTATAAGTACATATTAGATTCGCAAACACCTGATAATTTATATCTTTTTAAATTTCAATTCCTCAAGTGGCTTCTTGAAATTGATTGCTCTATATGATTTATTTCCATTTATTTAAGCATGGTCGAGGATATCATATGATTGCTCTATATGATTTTTTTTTCTCTATATTATTGATGAGGCACCACAAAAGAATTTTTTTTCCTAGTCTTAATATATAGGAATAAGGGCTACACATATTTGATCATTGTCCCCGGCATATGCAAGTATATAAATTACAAGTTTCACAAGTTTTGATAGTTGATGTCCATTCTCTTGCATCTCTCTGCCAAGAAAATCTTGATCATTGTTTTTGAAGAACTTGCACACTAGGTACAAGATTATTGAATAATATTAGGCTGCTTTGATATGCACATAATTGATATTTAATTACTATTGCCACTGTACGGGTTACCATGGATAATTTAATAATAATAATAATAATAATAAATTATGAAACTGTTTTGATGCTAAATATCTACTACATGCATGCATGGAATGATATAGAAATAATAAATCACATGGGGTCCATATAATTAAAGCTATGGATAAGCATAATTAGCTGCATATTATTTTGAAGTAGAATCAATATGCATTAAGAGTACATGCAATCGAGTTCTATACTGTTTCTTCATGTGAAAAGGATAGATAAGCTAATTTGACAGAAATTAGATGCACCTTGAACCCTAGGATCTGGAATGTTTCTAATTTCATACTTTGAAGGACTGCTAGATTGACCCTTAGGAGCTTACAACTTAATTCTTTTCACCTTGAACCCTAGGATCTCATCTAAGAAGAAAAAACAAAAGTTCAAAATTTAATTAGTATTGACAGAAAATAGATATGCAGATGAAAATCTTATTCATAAATGCAATGTTTCGCTTCTCATCAAATTAATTGTCTATTTTCATCTAAGAATTTATAGAATTTATATTGACCTTCTGGAGCTTAAAATTTAATTCTTTTCACCAAATTTAACCATGTAGATTAAATGGAATCCTCAGATCGTAATTGGATGTATAATCGGCGTGATAAAATGGGAAGGACTAATTCCTCATTCATATATGGAATGGAGACCTTTGTTAAATTCGCCATTTCTCATCCTGAAGAAATGAGTGGTGATCATATTAGATGTCCGTGCAAAAACTGTAAGAATCGAAGGTTCCATGATTTTGATACTGTTAGATATCACCTATTACGTGTTGGATTTATTGAAGATTATTTGGTTTGGAATTGCGATGGAGAGATAAATGTGATGGCTTATGATGAAAATCCTTTTGAATTAATCAATGAAACAAATTCAAATGTGGAGGCAATTAATCCGTACCAGCAAATGATATTTGATGTATGTGGGCCTAATTTGCAATTTGACACTCAACATCAACAGTTTAATCTAGAAGATCAAACTATTGGGAATCCCGACCTACCTGAAGTGTCCAACCAAAAAAAGCTTAACCGTTGTGGACGATCTAATCAAGATAAAGCTTCGGGATCTTATACTGGTGGTACAATTTCTATTACTGAGCACATGTCACGAATGGTTAGTATATTATTATCTCTCTATTTCTGTAACATCAAATATTATGTTTATTATATGCTGGTTATTGTTGACTATATTATGCCTATACGGAAGCTTGTTATTACTAATATACCTAATAGCTGGTTACTTTTGATGATATGCCTATATGGGAGCTTGTTATTACTAATATACTGAATAACTGGTTTTTGTTGATGATATGTCAGTTATTGATGATGATATGCCTATATGGGAGCTTGTTATCACTAATATACTTAATAGCTAGTTATTGTTGATGATATACTGGTTATTGTTGATGATATACTGGTTATTATCGATGCTATGACTATATGGGAGCTTGCTATTATTAATATAATTAATAACTGATTATTGTTGATGGTATGCTGGTTATTGTTGATTATATGTTAGTTATTGTTGATGATATGCATATTGTTGCTTATATGCCTATATGGGAGCTTGCTATTTTTAGACCGGTGATATTAATTGGTCATATGGTTATGGGACTTTGCTGGCCTTTTTTGATATTTGTTTGTTTTAAATTGATTATATGCCTACGGATCGTAGCTTGTCAAATATAAGCTAAATCATTATTGTTCAAATCTAGGAGAAGCATAATGGTTGGCCACCTACGCTTCCCGAGGCCTTCGTTCACACACACACTCTAAATCATGATGGGAAAACATATATGGTTGAACGAAGTAAGCAATTGCATGTAAGTAATATAAAATTTATTAGTTTTAGCCTTTACAATTATTTAAAGATTCGTGTTTGTAAATTATGTGTTGTAATTTTTTACATTCTATAGGAAAGGTATGAGCAGCTTCGAGATGAGCGATCATAAGGGGAATCATCTGTAGATGAGTTCGAGTTATTTTATGAGGCTGCACAAGACAATAAAAAAAGAAAATTATATGGATTGGGCTCATATGTCCCTCATGTTGGATCCAATTCAGCTGCATCACGCCATAGCGAGTACAACACTTTAACCAAGGAAGATGTCAAGGAAATTGTCACAGAAACCATTCGAGCATTGTTTCCTCACTTGGGGTTTCAACAACCAGCTGCTGATCAGCCTAATACTGCTTCTGATGGACCTGGACATGATGATGATGTTGCGCCTTCAGCTGCACAAAATGATCCACATAATGATTATCCATCGGCTCATGGTGGTGGTTCTGCTTCCCAGTGATTTTAGCCGCACTATATGTTTTTATTTTATTTAGATGACACTGTTGGTGCTAATTAGTACAATGATATTTGTTATTTTATTGTTTCATGACAGATTAATGATAATATTATGTAATGTCTCAAATTATTATTTATATATGTGTATTTTGGAACATATTTTGATTTGGAATCAATATATATTTATATGTGTGAGCTCAGTGCAGTTTACAGGTTGAAAATAAATAAATAACGATCTTTGTATACAGGATTAAAATTATAAAATACAGCAAAAGAAAAAATTCAATTAATAATTTAGCGACGGATTTGCGATAGAAAAACTGTCGCTAATATGTAAAATATATAATTTCGAAAATAATTAGCGACCAAAGTAGCGACACATATTCGTCGCTACATTTTACACTAAATTTGTATTTAGCGACGGAAATTTCAGTCGCTAAATATTATTATTATAATTCATATTTAGCGACGGAAAATTCAGTCGCTAAATATTATTATTATAATTCTTATTTAGCGATGGAAAATTCAGTCGCTAAATATTATTATTATAATTAGGCGACTAAATAGGAATATAAATTAGCGACGAAAAATTTAAAATTTGCGAAGAAACATTTCGTCGCTAAATTAGCAACTGATTTTGGAATCCGTCGCTAATATATTAGCGACTGGCATATTAGCGACTGTTCGTCGCGCCGTTGCTAATTTTAATTTGCGACCAAAAAAAGGTATTTAGCGACGGAAAATTCCGTCACTAATCTGCAGTTTTTTTGTAGTGTTGCCTTGCACGGCCACTTGGCCTTTCTTCCTATGAAGTGCACGGCCACTCATGTGTTTCCCTCCTTGAAGTGCACGACCACTTATGGTATTTCTTCCTTGAGTGTGCACAACCACTTATGCCTTTTCCTCCCTTGAATGTACGGACACTTAAGCATTTTTCTTTTTGGATAAATGGCCACTTGGCCATTTGGATTGTGAAATGCACAGCCACTTATGGCCCTTTTCACTTTGGTTGCACGACCACTTATGGCCTTTTCTCTTTGGATGCACGACCACTTATGGCCCTTTTCTTTTTGGTTGCATGGCCACTTATGGCCTTTTCTCTTTGGATACACGGCCACTTATGGCCTTTCCTCCTGTCCTTGCACGGCCAAGTAATGCCTATTGACACATTGCCAAACATGTTTTTCCTCCTCTTCTTTTTATGGCTATATGTACTCTTTTAATTCATCCAAGCCAGCTCTCACCCCCAGATTAAGCCATGTAATTAGATATTGAAAACAGTATTATATGGTCCATAAGATTATTAAGCGAACAAGATTTGAGCTGAATTGCTTATAGTACGTAAAACTAATGATAAATGGGTATTAAGTGATGATTGTTGTGCGAGTTGATATCAATGGATTAATAGACTATGAAAGTCTCTCTCTAATGCCATAATCCATAAAGATATGGTTTAGAAAGGCATGAATATAAGATGAAGTATTATAGAATTTTAAAAAATATAAATGCTATTACAAGAGGAAGAAGATTGAATTAAGCTGTAATTGATCCAAAGTCAGCTATGAGGTGAATAAAGCATGATCGCTTAATATGAAAAACCTCTCTCTCTCTCTCTCTCTATATATATATATATATCTTGATATACACAGAGTATAGTAAAAAGTTTTAGGACAATAATCCTATAAGATTATGATTTGGAGTCCATTTGAACTCTAAATTAGAAACACTTGCATGTGATAATGCTAAAATAATTAGATTGCTAGAATGTGTTTTAGTGCCTAATAGCCTAAAACTAAGAAGAGTAAGAAGAAATATAGTGATCATAAGATTATATGCTATTTAATATGCCCTATAGTATGGTATAAGGTATGTATTATACCAAAAGAAATTATTTTACCCCAATACCATACATTGATAATCCTTTGCAACAGCATGAAAATACTATGATTTAGCATAGTATTGATGGGAAGGTAGTTACAATGTACATGTTTAAGTTAAAAGAGATGAAATAATCTTATGTAAGCTTAATCGGGTTAAACGTTATAAGATAAAAAGTATAAGTAAGTTGACCGAGGCAAGTGTGATAATATTAAGGAAGATTACCTTTTTTTCTACAATCTACTAGACTATAAAAGTGAACTTAAAGGGCTAAAGATGAATAAGTGTTTACCTTAATCAAAAAATAACCTACGCATACTATTATGTGGATCATAAATGCATAAGTATTGTTTAAAGTAGTTATGTATTGGTGTGAACTATGATGATGTGTGAAAGATATTCACGACAAGCAGTAACAAGGTATGTCATTGAGAACCATCCACAAGTTTTGTAAGTTTTTATATTGTATAGTTGATATGAACATGTGATGATGGGTAGCTTGATTTAATATGAGAACAAGTATGAGAAATAAAAGAATGTATTACCATGATTCAAGATGCATTTATGTATATGTATATATATGTGTGTGGGGACATACATATGATTTTATGAAGGCTTTTAGTAACAAGATCTGCACTTTCATATCGCTTTATTAGAATCATGCTTAATATTAAGTATGAAGAGATGTTAATGAAACTATAAGACTACATGACTTACATCCATGTGTAATGGAGCCTAAAACTCAACATTGATGTAGGATAAGAATGATATGCATTATTTTATGAATTGTGGCTTGAAGCCAAATAATGTATTAAGTAAAGAAGAATATGATGAATCAAAAAATTTCTTAAAAGGTTAAGCCTGTAGGTCTCATTTCAATTATGGATTTGATAGGCATGCCTAGAGGGATACAGTCGCAGCTACCATAGTTGACCCCGTTTGGGTCTTATTCCTTAATAGAACCATTGCTTGAGCCCATTTGGGTCCATAGTTATTCCTTGCTGGAACCATTGCTTGACCTCATTTAGGTCCATTATTTGATATCTTTGAATATCCATAGTTTGATACCTTTAGGTATCCATTGCTCTCATTATCCACCCTTTGAACTAGTACTTAAGCAGGCTATTAACGATGATAACAAGTATAAGAAATAAAGATATATATATATATATATATATATATATATATATATATATATATATATATATATATATATATATATATATATATATATATATATATATATATATATATATATATATATATATATATATGTGTGTGTGTGTGTGTGTGTGTGTGTGTGTGTATATGCATTGATTTCTTCTTATATTTAACATAAGCATGATGAATGACTTATTGTATTGTGTTGTTTTACCTTAAATTCCTTTTGGCTATAATTGTCTTTATGAAATGAGATCCCATGTTCAGTATATCATGATTGTGAGATATATATCACATCGACCATGAGGAAGGTTCCCGTGTGAGGGCCGGTGTGAGTTGGGTTCCACGAAAAATATATGGACCCCAAAGTGTACAATATTTTACTAGAACTTATATGGACTGTAACATGTACACTAAGTTTCATGTACTTTGAATTCATGAAATGCATGCTTGTGACATAGAGATTTTGTCTAGTAATTATGATATGTAATGCTTGTTCTTTGAATCGTATGCAACTCTGTAGTCTGTTATTATATATATATATATGAAGGTTTGCACGCACATATGCATAATGATAACATTGACCTAACTAAGTGCAATGTACGATATAAAATAGTGTTGCAAGAGAGATTTATGTTACCATGTTAAGATAACATTAAGGAATACATATGCATGAAACAGGAATGAGAATTGTGTCATTATAAGAAGAAATCATGCTTAATAATATCAAAAGGGATGTTGCACTGCATAAGCACTTCCTTAAACATGCCTTATCGATTAATTGAATCAAGTCGAGTTTGTACGATCAATAATCGTGATTGTTTGAGTTGTAAGAAGAAAGAATTATGAAATGCATGAATGATAATAGTTTGACATAAAAAGTAAGTTATGATGATGTTAGTGAATTAACTAGTCTAAGCAGGATCAAGCTATGTCAAGTAAATACTCTAGATTAGTGTAACAGGGCATTCATGGTTAAGGGTTGAGATCTTTCTCAAATGATCAATATAATAGACTCATATGTTATTCTATGTTATTGTAAAAGTTATGTATATATATATGATAATATGACTCGGGGAAAGAGGTTATCTATAAAATTTTGTTCCTTACTAAGCTTTACTTAGCACAGGCTCGTTTATCCATGTAGGTTTCAAGATAAGCTCCAGTGGATCGATAGCTCTAGTAACTCGGCTACCATTGAAGATAGCATTTGGCAGGTTGTAGTCGTCCTTTAGGTTGTCAAGTGATTAAAGGCCACTCATGTTATGATTATTTATAAGTTTGATTTATTTATATTGTGGCATTTAATTCTGGCCTATTTTATTATTATTATTATTATTATTATTATTATTATTATTATTATTATTATTATTATTATTATTATTTCTGCTTGATCTTTACTAGGTTTATGATGATGACTAATGATTATCCATGGTTAGTGGATTAGGATGTTACAATAATTTTCGTAATTTTGTACCTTTTTTTTTATGAATTTTCTAAGTGGTGTCAATGAACAAGTTATAGTAATTTGGGTATAACTCATAGTAAAGAGCCCAAATTGCTATAGGACTAAATTTTGGATAAACTAGACTTCCATATTTACATTTTCTTTGAAGAACATATAGTCATATTCTGATTGAAAAAATGTCAAAGTTTGGCTTGAAATATGATCTATATGCAACCTTTTCTTTAGGAACAATTTTTATTATTTTGTCAATATTTTGAAATTTAGAAACGATACTGAGGTGAATTTTTAATGTTCCTGAAACTAGAAACACAGTGGATCAAGTTTGTGGAAGACCAATTTGGCTAAAACTATCTTTTGATAGGTTTAAAATAGCTTTCAAAATGAACTTGGAAATCTATCTCTATGCAAAATGTATTTCATTGTCGGTACTTTTGGTAATAACCATGACCCTTCCCCATGTAACTTACATTTGCTTTTTGAGCCATAAATTGTTGTCAAGGTATATCTTACCTTTCTTAGTCATCTTTTGAACTTTTCATAATATACAAAGAATATATAATAGGGAATAAGTATATGAAATTACAATAATGCTATAATAGAAAGTTGTATATAGAGAGAGTTAATGAAGCATTATATATATATATATATATATATATATATATATATATATATATATATTATTACTATCAGCTTATTACTTGTTAAGATTACATGAAAGTCTTCATGCTCCTATGGATGTGCTATCATGCTTTAGTATATGATTACTAAGATTTATGCTCATATACCTTTATTAGTATTGATAAATAAGATTGATTATACTTGTACACACATATGATTTTGTGTATCATTATATATGATTATATATGTGCAAATTGCATAATAAAAGTACAAGCATGATGAATAAAATGATAATATACATATGTTTACTTTCCTATTGTTAGATTTATTATGAGTTTATGATAGAAGTATAATAGTGAAGAGTACTACCATGATATTATAACTAATGAGTATTTTAAAACACAATATATTTTTGACAGAAGATTGAAATACAAACATGCGTACATATATTATGTGAATAGAGATAACATGATGATGAGGTTCACTTTCACCTATATTCGATGAATCATATATCTTTGATTATAAATACAAGAAATAGTCATTATAGCATGCATAAGATCATATGCTCATAAAATGTTAAACATGATCAATGAGATAATGCCATTCTCATGGCTATACATGTTTATGTATTTGCATGACTAGAAAGAATAAAGTATAGAATGATAAAGCAAAGAGTTTTATATGCTTGCATTGTGTTTAGGATGTGGATAGATAGGCATGCCTATAAAGGTACCTCACAGCTGCAAAATTTTCAACCCCATTTGGGTTATAGTCGACCCTATTTCGGTGACTAAATAGATATGATCCCATTTGGATCATAAGCAACCCGATTTGGGTTGTAGCCGACCCCGTTTGGATCCGCTTGACCAGTCAGACTATTTTATACCTTCGGGTGCTACCGTATAAACTATTATCCAGCTCTTTAAAATAGTACAAGCTTTATGCAAAGGTTAAGAAAAAGCTTGATATTAAATTTAAAGATTCTTAAAACATAATATTTTTTAATATGATCTCATAATACTTTAGATGAAAATTACTTTTATTACATTAGAACATGTATTTTTAACTAGATTACATCATAGTATCACAATTTTATTCTAAACTTATAAATGATGAACTTGCATAATATTATATCTTTGTCAATATCACTAGTTTATACAAGTTCTTGATAATCAGATGCTTTATATTTGAATAGACATTACTAGTATATGTCAAAGTGTGTGGTATGTGGAAGGCATGACTTAGAGTAAGAGTAGTTATATTTATGCATTGAAATGTTTTACCATAACATATTTATACATATGTATATAAAAATGTTTGTGTGTGTGTGTGTGTGTGTGTCTATATAGTTATAGTTATTATCAAATTGTGTGTATTGTTATGTGTGGCTTCTAGCATATGAACACAATATATGCGTGACTCTTTGTATATAAGAATAATCATATAATGAATGCATAATTAATGTGTTTGATTAATAGACGTGTACCTATAATACACCTAATTGATTAAACGTGAGTAACTTTATGTATGATAAAGTAAACACTTAAGTATTAAAATAATCATATGCTTGATGGGAATATAGAGTTGACAGATGAGTAATTTTATCATGTTGTTTTGAATTATTTCTCATTCTTACTTCAGTTCACCTAGTTACATAATGCAAATTTTATATAAATTTCAACAAAATAAATGAAATTAAATGTCAATTATATCTACTAACCTTATTTTGGCTTGAGAATGACCTACTCTTCCTTCTCCTCTCCTTCTTTTTTTTTCCTTGCCTTTGTTATTCCCTTGAATTTCCTCTTTAGGTTGAATTTAGGAAGGAAAAATTAATCAGTTTTAGTTATGAATTTAAACAAAGAAAAGTTACTAAACAACTCTACTAATCATGCTCTACAAGCCTATAGAAAAATTCCTAACTAATTCTAACAAAAACTCAAATAGTTACCTAATTAGGTTAATCTTCTTTGAGAAAAAATTATCAACTTCCAAGCCTCCTCTTACTTTAATTTAATTTCCAGGATGTAGAGGGTGATTTATGGTGTATATGGGTGAAATTAGAGGTTGAGATATGATGGGAGGAAGAAGAAATAAAGAAAAAAATGGTGGAATGGCAAAGAAAAACACTGGTTTGGATTTCTCAAGAAAAAAGGAGGAAGATGGTAGATTTTTTGGTAGAATTATAGATGATTCTAGACCCCTCTAGTATGTCCTTAAGTGCACCAAATTTCAGGCCTAAATTTTTTCATTTACTATTTGGTCCAAAGGGACCATTTCATTTACTATTTGGTCCAAAGGCTTATTTTTAATCTACTTGTCACCATTTCATGGGTCCCTACACCATTTCATTTACTATTTGGTCCAAATGTTTATTTTTCCACTTCTAAGATCTTATATATGCTATTTCTAATGGATATATATAATCGAAATAATTTTTGAAGCTCTGTAAAATATTTCTGAACACGGTCAAATTTTCAATAAATCCTTTTTATTATAGCCGAGTAAATTCTTCTTTACTTGATTGGGGGGTCTATATGAGCTCAATTTCTTTCTAAATAATACAATTGGGCTCCATTTAACTTATATTATCTCATCTAATATTAGAGACATGCTGTGATTCAAGAGCTAAACCAATCAGTGTCGTCAGTGCACATGGCCAGGAAAGACTTGAAGTGCTTCACTAAATTATGTGGCATTATATATATATATATATATATATATATATATATATATACTTTACCCCTTAAATTGCGCATTTATTTTTGGTATAAAAATACGGTTCTTATTATTTTCTTTTTTGGAAAAAGATGTAAAAATACATTGACAAAAAATGTTTATTTACGCAACTTAATTTTACAAATGATGTTTTATACACCTATAAATTGGCAAAAATAACCTATCATCCACCTAAAGTTGGTGACGTGGTCATATTATCCAATATTGGACAAAAATGTATTTACTACCACCCTAAATTCTTTTTGTACATGCATTTTTTTTTACATTTAGGAAATAATAGGTACACTTTGGACAAAATCGCATAAATTTAAGAAAAATAATGCACATGCCAAAAGAATTTGGAGGGCAATGTATGCTTTTGTCAAAATTTTTGGAGCTAATGTGTGCATTTTTTTTTCAAATTTAGATGGATAATAGGTTATTTTTGTCAACTTCTTGTGTGCAAAACATCATTCGTAAAATTTAGATATGTGTAACGAGAAACTTTTTTCAACTAGAAATATATTATTAGTATTATTATTATTATTATTATTATTATTATTATTATTATTATTATTATTATTATTATTATTATTATTATTATTATTATTATTATTATTATTATTATTATGAATGTACTAAATCACATGTAGTAAGATTTAAGAAACCATTTAAATACTTTATATATATATAATCAAAGTGTCTTAGATTGCTTTATTTGCCTATAGAAACATGGAAAGAAGGTCAAAATTTTAAGTATATATAGAGAGATTCTTCTTATTTTATCTATGCATCTCAATTAGATATGTTAGCGGAAATTATAGGTTCTATTGTACAACTACTAGCCGTATGCCGAATTAGTTTTTCATTATATTCTCGAATTTTCATCATATGATCATTTTGTTTAACTTCATGTTATGGAGATCCAAATAATGTAAGAAAAACCAATAATAGGAAAAACGAATAAATATATCTAAACTTAAATTTGTTTACATCAGTTAATTGACACCGAAATTCTTCTTTTTTTTTTTATTTTCACCAAAATTTTAAATTTTTATTCACTTTAGGATATTATATTTCTTTTGATGACCAAATAAGACATTATAAAGGATATAAAAGACATAATCAAAAAATGAGAAGGAATATAGATTTTTATAGAACATTTATTGAAATGTTCGATATATATTTTTATTTTTAGTTTTTTATTTAATTCTTAAGTGTTACTTTAACTTTTTTAGCTGGATGTTTTAGCGATTTTGGATGAATTTGAATTTCATTTTCTCCATGTTAATTGTTAAATAACATTTTTTTTAAGATCAATCATTCACTAAAGATGTGAAGATAATTTTTCCAGTAAAGTTTTAAACTTATTATTAGATTAGGAGAAATTTCTTTACTAAATAAAGGAAAAACAATTGACACCAAAAATATATGTTCTTGAAACCAATTATTGATTTGGATATGTAGTTTCTAACTATGTAAAATAGTAGTACCGTGAATAACAAATTTTGTTGGAAGTTATGAACTTATATTACATGTTCTTCTCAAAATTCACGAGTGGTTTCATATTAAACCATTAATAGTGTGAATCTCACAATTAATTTTTTCTACTTTTATTGATTTATTTATGATATGTCCAATTCTTTTTCTGTTTTGTGTCTTTTATTTTGTTTTTTATGTTTCAACTTTTACATTTGAATTTTAATTGGCTTCATACGACATAGAGACATTATATTGCAGCATTACAGGTATGCTTTATCAATGTCTGATATTGATATGTATGTTGCTTCAAAATTTTTTAATGTTGTTGAAATTTATGTTCAATACTTGGTGTTCCTAATATGGATAAAATTCATCTTGATAGTCCATAAAGTTGATTATTAATTTATGTTTTTAAGATTTTTTAACTAAAAATATGCAATTCATTTTGAAAGAATAAAATTGCAAAGAAAAAAAAAATAGCAATTTGACTGACCAATCAAAGATACAAATTTCTAGTTCTGGATAAAAGAACTTTGAACACATGGCATAACATTCTTCCTTTATCATAATCATTACTCATGATCCAAGAATGCCAATTTATGCGGTTAACCATTTAGCTACTAACGTATACTTAATCATCTCGTAAAAGATATGTTACTTTTTTTTTTGGGAAAAAATCTATTGAGCTATTGAGACGCATTTGAAATAAATTCATACAGCAATTAGATATGTTACTCTTTTTTTTTAACCCGTAAGGGCCAAAAGTAATATACAAAATCAAAAAATACTTAATCATCTCGTAAAAGAGAAGAAAACAAATAACTTATTTGTAAACGTTATTATTATAATATTTTAAATTATTAATTTGCCTGCAAGATATCATATGCATTTAAAATGATTGTATATGAATATCACAATTAAAAAAAATCATACAAATGTTTATTCCTTCATTTTGGTTATGCTTATAATTTACATTGAATAAGACAATAATTTATTATTCATTTTCATTATATAAAGCTCAAGCATTATTTTTTTTGTTTTTTTTTTTTGGAACAGAATCGGATAAATATTCTTGCCATATAGAATGGCTAAAATTACTACATCAACAATTAATAGGTTGACATATGCTATTCTTTTATCAATATTATTGTCATATAACGAGAAAGTTTGTGGAGTTGCATTGGATAGCATGATAATAGGTCAACAACTTAATGTTTCTGATACTATTATATCAGCAAAAGGCTTTTATGAGCTAGGATTTTTCTCCCCACAAAAATCAACAAATTTGTACTTAGGAATTTGGTTTAGGAGAGCAATAACACGTGCAATTGTTTGGGTGTCAAACCGAGGCCAACCTCTTACCACCTCATCTCCTATTCTACTATTTCGTGAAGATGGAAACCTTGTGATATTGGAAGGTCATAAGTCCATTATGGTCACTAATGTGTCATCATATAGTAGCAATACAAGAGTAGTAATGATGGATTCTGGAAATTTAGTTATGCAAGAAAAAAATTTGAAAGTCCTATGGCAAAGTTTTGATTATCCGACGGATACTATATTGGGAGGTATGAAGTATGGTTATGATAAAGAAACTGGAAAGATTTGGTCATTCAGATCTTGGACAAATGCAAGCGATCCTAGTCCTGGAGCTTTTCATATGATGCTTGATCCTAATGGATCTAGTTGGTCTTTTATTAGTAGAGGTCCCCAAATATATGGTACATATTGGGTAACTCATAAGCCTAATTCTACTTGGTCTATAAGCATCAAGTCAACAAAAATCTATTTTAGTTATTCGATGCCCAAAAAGAATATGGCTTACTTGGTTTTTAAATCTAGCGATAAGAATTTTTGCGCAAGATATGTACTTGATGTATCTGGACAGTTGAAGGTTTATGTATGGTTCAAAGGCAGTCCTGATTGGATACCATTATGGTCGGTACCTAACATGCCATGTGATTTTTATGGTTATTGTGGAAATTTTGCAATTTGCAATCAACAATCTTCTAATATATGTTCTTGCTTGCCGGGTTACCAGCCAACTTCTCTTGGAAGTTGGAAAAATGAAAATTATGGTGTTGGATGTAGGAGGAAAACTCCTTTGGGATGTACTAATAGAGATACGAATACAAAACACCAGTTTGTTATAGTACCTAAAGTTACATTACCTGCACATTCACTACTCATTTTTGGAATCCACAACATTGAAGATTGCAATTCGATATGCATGAACAATTGTTCTTGCCTTGGTTTTTCTTACATGGATAATCAATGTTCAATACTTACTGAAAATATTATCAACGTTCAACAACTTCCTTGTTAATGATGTTACTGCAAGAGATTTGTATATCAAAATTTTAACATCTGACTTGACTGAAAAAGGTAATTAAATACATTTAAAAACCCAAATTTTCTAAATTTACTATCCTAATTTCATTTCATGAATTATAGAATGTATAATGAAGTTAATATTTTATTGTTTTATTATGAAAAAGATGACAATTTACATGAAAAAATGCTTACCGGATGGAAGTTATGGATAATCGCTGTAGCAAGCTTATGCCTAATAGTTGCTGCTTTTGTCTTGTTCATTTATGAGTTGTGGAAAGACAAGGCTACACAAGAAGAAGGTATTAGTTCATTACTTTCAGAAAAGCCCTAGAGATCTTTTTTTTTTTTTTCTTTACTTAATTTTTTGCTTAATTATTCGACTAGGGTTTGAATGGGAGCGAAAACTTTAAGTTTAACCAATAACACTTCATAAAATTTATTGGTATTGATAAGCTCCATTTTTATCCTAATAAGGAATAGTTTTATTCAATAATATTCCTAATCATCTTTAAGCTATAGGAAGAGTCAAAAAGAGAGTTAAATTAAGTGTCATACTAAATGTTTTAAACTATTTTTCGCTATTATAAAAATTGTTTAGGGAATTTAAAATTTTACTTCATAATCAAATAGATCCTGTTATATTTTATTCTATTATAAATTATAAGGTATGTATAAAAAAAGATTAATGTCTAATGTTTGAATTTCTATTATTTAAATAAAATAGTGATGATATCTAAAGCTATTTTGTTAATATATATATATATATATATATATGAAGTAAACATATTAGAAAAATGTTGACATTATTAAATTCTTACAAATGAATGTAATTATAGAATAATCTTAATTTATATTTAACAAAATTGAATGATTATTTGTTTTGTTTTGTTGTGTATGTAGGAGAGGACTTGTTATCATTTGACTTTAGTTCAGCCCCAAGAGAAGATGATCAAATTCCATTATTTTACTTTTCAAGTATATGTGCAGCAACAAATGATTTCTCAACAGCAAACAAACTGGGTAAGGGTGGGTTTGGAGCTATATACAAGGTAAATTTCATTCAAAATACTTAATATCATCTAAAAAAAAGTTTTTCATATTTAACATTTAAAATTAAAATCCACTAATTAGATATATATTTCAGGGAAAATTATTTGACGGAGATCAGATAGCTATTAAAAGGCTTTCAAAACTGCCAAAAAAACAATTGAAGGAATTAAAAAAAGAAGCAATTCATATAGCTGAACTCCAACACAAGAATCTCGTCAAACTTCTTGGTTGTTGCTTCGAAGGAAATGAAAATATTCTTATTTATGAATATTTTCCTAACAAAAGCTTGGACCACTTCCTTTTTGGTTGGTACTTAATTAATGCAAACTTACATATTCTATTATAACTTTGATTATGTTCTATTATATTTGATTTGTTTCTTACAACAGATCCAGTCATGCACGGAATACTTATTTGGGAAGCTCGGACTCACATCATTAATGGCATTGCTTTAGGACTTAATTACCTTCATCAGCATTCAAGGTCCCAAATCATTCATGGTGACTTGAAAGCTACCAACATTCTATTAGATGAAGATATGAATCCCAAAATTTCTGATTTTGTGATCACAAGATTTTTTGGCACTAAGGAAACTTTGGCTACTAACCGTATGTTCGGTACTTTGTAAGTGCAATTCACACATAAATATCATTTGTGTGTGTCTAGAAAAAGTAATTTGCATAGCTGATCCATTTTTTTGTTGACCCAAAACACATATGAACATGGTAAAAGTGCACCAATTACTCCTTTAAACTTAGAAAAAAATGACTTTATTATCTCTTTAACTTGACAAAACTGCACTATATCCTTTTTTATATAACCTTGATGAAACTAATACTTTCTCGATGTAACGAGTTGTAGTGGCTATATGTCTCCTGAGTATGCTTCTGAAGGTATCGTCTCAATCAAATCTGATGTATTCAGCTTTGGCATTTTACTGTTGGAGATCTTGAGTGGCAAAAAGAATAATTTTCGTAATGGCAGCTCTCTTAATCTACTCACATATGTAAGTCATACATAAGTATGTACACACACATACATATATACAATTCTATGTTTGTGCATGTGTGTGTGTGTTTATACTAGTAAAATAGATAATTATATGATCCTAAAACTAACATTTTAACCATAGAGTTGTTTAACAAGGTATTATTTAATTTCATCTTCAGGCTTGGGATTTACGGAAATGCAATAGGCCATTAGATTTGGTGGATCCAATAATGGGAGATGCTACTTCTAGCAATATGATGAGATACATCGAAATTGCTCTGCTCTGTCTTCAAGATAATGCAAATGACAGACCTCCAATGTCAGATATCGTCGCATTTCTTGAAAATGATGTTTTACCCTTTCCAAATCCACAAGAACCGACTTTTTCGAGGACAAGAACCATATTGCATAATAGTTCCTACAAGAACAATAGAAATTTAGTTAATGAGTCTACAAATTTGATTAGGAAATCTCAATAGCGATATTAATTTCTATTTTTTACTTTTGATTATTAACGTCAATTATTACATAATGTAGCATCCTATCATTTTCTTTGAATAACTTGAAAAAACGTTATTTATTTTATTTTGTATTAGATAATTTGATTGGTCCGTACAATGTCACATGGAATTTCTTAA
Source organism: Excoecaria agallocha (assembly GCA_037975025.1). Taxonomy (NCBI): domain Eukaryota; kingdom Viridiplantae; phylum Streptophyta; class Magnoliopsida; order Malpighiales; family Euphorbiaceae; genus Excoecaria; species Excoecaria agallocha. The sequence continues at coordinate 665,356 of CM075823.1, read as the reverse complement.
CATTCATTCATTTCCTTTTTTATACTGTGATTTCCACCGAAGCTAAATATATAATGAGCTTATTAATGGGTTGCTTTATTGTAGGAGTAGAAAAGGACCATGAAAAACTTTTAGAGGGTTAATTATAAAAATGTCTCCAAACTATGATTTTATTTTCATTTATTCTCTAAATTTGAAAACTGACCAAATTGATGCTTAACTTTGTTGAATTTAAATTAAAAATATATATCAAAAAATAAAAACTTACAAATAACACTTTATTTATGAGACTTTTAGACTATATAGTTCATATAAAACTAAAATTCCAAATAAATATACAGTTTTTAGTGATATATATTATAATTAGTGTTATATATCTCTTTATATATATGTATTTTTATATTAGCATTAGAACCAAAGAAAAACGAGTGAAAAAAATATTATATTAATTAAAATATTTTAAGAATATAAGTTTAATAGAAAATTTAGATTTTTTAATTCCTATGTTTTTATTTTTTAATTTAAAAAAACTGGCTTTTATTTCTAATTTGAAAAAATATTTTTAATTTAACTAAATTATTTTTAATATTTTTTATTTATTTAAAAATTTTTAGTGACATATTCATCGTTAGAAATCTGTTGCAAAATGTTCTTACATTAGATTTTGGACGAAAAACTTAATGTAGGATTAAATTTTAAAATGTTGGGACTTGATTTGTTGAATATTTTTAGTTTGTGGCTAGAATGAAAAAAATGATCACAAATTAACCCCAATTTAAGATATATTATGTTACAAAAAAACAAAAGCTAAAATTTACCTGGAAAATATGAAATTGAGTGTAAAAATTTTTTTTTTTTATTTTCTCTTGACGATAAGTTAACTTGCTGATAATAGGCTTCATAAATAGTTGGGACTAACATGTGAACAAACAGTTTAAACAACCTTGCATAGCTTGACTATCGTGAACAAACAGTTTAAACAACCTTGCATAGCTTGAGTCCGAGTATAAGAGTTTGATCCTAAGAATAATGGACTTTGGGACTTCCATGATGCTAACAACAGTACAATATTATCCATCAATAACTCTAGCACCGGCTAAATAGGAAACAATAAGTTTATCCTTAACTGATCATCTAAAGCCAATTTGGATTAATCTAGAACTCTATCCATGTTTGGAATCATAAGTGCATTCAAAACTCTACTATTCTGAACTGTCATCATTTGGTGAGTGTGGACTTATATTTCTCAATGGATCTTTTCCATGATTTGAATGCCACTCATGCTCCACCAGAAAACTAGCCTAAACAATTCCTACCTTTACCTCTGCTAGTTCAATAGTTTTTTCCTTTGGCACCTACTCTTCCTCCAACAGACCCTTTTACCCTACATATTCCCCTTATACATAGCTTTACCCTACAGATGGCTCAAGCTTTCCTTATGACCTTATCTACCATGGTTGCTCAAGCTTCTTTGCCAGTGCCCACCTTCACTCAGCCACCCTTGGCTAGTCCACTAGCTATAGGCTCTACCATCACTTTAACCATTAAACAGTTTGAAAGACTCTTTGAGGAAAGGATGGAAAACTATAAGAATAGAACACCTTAAAATATCAAGGCAGCTTCAGATCTCCTTTACCTAGGGAAATTTTAGTTGCTTCTTTCCTTAAGACACAGCTGCAACACTTGCCTAAGTATAATTGCAACACTAATCCCCCGAGCTCACTTGGATTAGTTTCACCACTTTATGCTAGTTCCCATCACTGACGATGCCACTTTATACAATATCTTTCCCCATACTCTGACGAAGTCTTCCTAGATATGGTTTAAGAATTTACTTGAGCATTAAATGGAGAATTTTGAGTAGTTTAGCAACATATTTATTGTGAAATTTGTAGTGGTAATTCGACCTACCAAGGTCTCAGCGAACCTGTACCAGATCTAGCAGGAGAAAAGTGAGCCCTTATGTGCTTATGTTGAATGATACAATGTCATTGCAACGGACATTCACAACCTCAATTTGGATGTAACAGTTAATGTTTTTGGGTAAAATATGTTTAGCAATTCATTGAGTAAAAAATTGCCCTAACGACTTCACCAAGCTTATGTCTAGAGCTTATAAGTATATTAGGATGGATGAGCTTGCTAGCATTTGCACGATGCATCTCAACAAAGAAATAGAGACAAAGACATCGAGTCCTTAACTAGGACAAGTTATGATAGGGGTAATAATGGGCGATTCAAGGGTTATTAGAGGGTCTAACAACTCGAATCGAACCTTTACTGTGTTAACTTCATACTCTAAAGGTTAGAATGAAGATCTATTTTCCCCATTGAACATTTCAAGATCCCTAATTCTTGCATGGATAAAGCAAAACAAGCAAGCCGATTTGCCTAGGTCCATGAGAGAAGATCCAACTGAGACCAAATTTTGTATTGTGCTTATCATAGGGATAAAAGGCATAAAACTAATAATTGTAAACAACTCATAAGGAAGATCGAGCATATAGTTTAAAAGGGGAGTTTGCCCTAATTTGTAAAGAATGGAGAAAATGATGCTCAAAATCTATCTCTAACACCTTGGTAATGATAAAAAGGTAGAGCTAGTTGAAGAAAGAAGACTCATTCTGGAGTCATTCATGTTATCATTGGGGCAAACCTAATGATGTTTTTAACAATTTTAAGAAATGCAGGGCCAAGGAAGTGTTCTCTTTGGGATGTAATTTGCCAATTTCCACTTGTGCTATTTAGTTTTCAGCAATTGTTAGGCTCATCTACTGTAATAGCACATAGATGCCTTAGTATTTGAAGCCCTTATTTAAGACTATTTAGCACAATGAATTCTAATAGATACAAGAAGTGCAATCAACTTGATTACTTTACAAACCTTTAAGGAACTTTAGATGTCAACCAATCTTTTAAAGCCTACTTCTATGACACTGATTGGCATTCTAGGCAACTAGTCAAGGTGGAAAGTTTAATCAATCTAGCTCTCTAGCTCAAGGATGAAGCAATAGTATTGATACGAAACCCCAAGGTTAAAGAGCTTGAAACCCTTTGAACATAAGCTTTGATCTTAAAACACAAAAAAGACAAACACCCTCCTTATTGAACCCCTAAACAACACATGAATGGAAACGCAAATAATCGAAATAAGAAGAATATGAAAATGCCACAATCAAATGATTGATAATTAATCCTAATTCTTGATGCAATAGAAAAGGAAGCAAGCAATCATACAATCTCTCTAAAGAATTTTGGCTAAGCCAAGAGAAAAAAACTCTCAAAGTTTATAATTTGATTCCAATATTTTTTTTTTGTTACAACTCATAACAAGCTATTTATACTAAAACCCTAAATATTTTACTTCCTAAACAAGCCAAATAACCCCTTTAGGAACTCTAAAGACACTTTACTTCCTAAACAAGTCTAATAACCTTTTTAAGAAGTAATAGATCACCCTTAGAAGCTAAAACAACCCCTTAAAAGGCCCTAAACAAGGTGTGACTGAATTTTATTAGGCTTAACAAGACAAAACAAACCCATTCTATACTTAAATAATTAAAACAAAACCAAAATGATGGGCCTTGGTGAAGGTGGCTTGTAGCCCAAAGTTGCATAAGCCCTTTATTACTCAAGTTGGCCCAATTCTTCATTTGCTTCCAAAAGGATGAGTACTCTATGCTTGTGATGTGGATTGATGAAATCATTATAACTTGCCCCCTCTATGGTCATATCATTCCCTCCCTCTTTAGAAAAGATTCATCCTCGAATCTTCGTCTTGCAATAGTTAGGAATTGACACTTGAGGAATACATTCATCTTCATAAATGATCTTCGGCATTGGTTGAAATAGTATGAATGCTTCTTCATTAAATAACTCATCATGATCCTGCAAGTTATAAACAAAAGGACTATGCAAAACATGGTTAGTATTTAATAAAATGATATGATTTTGACTTTCTTCATTTCCTATGTGCAAATCATTCTCCTTAATCGATAGAGAATCAATTATAACTTGTGAATCTTCCATCTCAACTAAGCAAACTTCTTCACTTGCATTCAAACAATCAATAACATTTTCACTTTCAAATATTTTTCCATTATGCACAACATCATTATCCTCTTCTACCTCTAAAACAACCTCATTTACCTTTTTAACCACATTCTCCACATCTTCAACTTCACCCAAAACCTCATTTTCCTCATCAAGCTCATTAATAACATCCTCTTCATGGTCTTGAGTAACCTCACTATCAAAGCCTATATCTATATCACCCTTTTCAGGTTCATAAATTATTTTTTTTTATGATAACTTTCTCTTTCTTTCTCTTTGATTTGCTCTCCTTCATTCTAATACGTAGTTCAAAATATTGTCTAACGAACCATTCTATATTATTAAGGTCTTTCCTTAACAACTTTATATATTCCTTAAACGCATTCCTTTCATCTTGATGTAAATGTCGCTTAGACTTGTAATAAGACATCCTCACATTCACTCGTGTTTCACTCAAAATTTGGCTTTTACCCTCTTAATATCCTCTCACTCTCTTGACTTTTTTCTCTCAAGCTTGCAACTTCAAAATTGTACTTTAGAATTTAAATCACAAATCATAAACTTGAGCATGTTTAAAAAAGCAAGGAAATAATAACTAACAACAAAAAAAATAGCTTAAAAACTAGAATATAAGACTCTAGACACAATGGAGGTGATACACGAGCAAGAGTGGTGTACCACTTGATGGTAATCAAATTATAGTATTGGACAAGCAATGATACCCTAACAATGTAAATGGAACAAAAGCTAGCTTAAAACAAAGAAATAAGCAACAAGAATCAAGAAAAATGATAATATGGATAAAATGAATGAATTTGATTCACTACAAAGTAAATCAAACATAGAACCTAAATATGCTACCCAACAAAGAAAAGAAATCAGGAAGATACCAATTTAATCTAAATAAAGTATAAAACATGCAAAATAAATTAATTTTAGAGCCAATTTATTCACTATGCCGAACAATGTAACAAGCTTGATTAGTGTGTCAAGTTGTTTGCAAAACGATGGTAAAATGATGGCAAAAGTTTCCAAAAATGATAGCACAAATGGTGGAAAAAGTTTCCAAAAATGGTTACACAAATGATAGAAAAGTTGTCAAAAAGGGTTGCACAAATGGTGGAAAGTTTCTAAAAATGGTTAAACAAATGATGGAAAAGTTGCCAAAAATGGTTGCACAAATGGATAGCAAATGATAAAAATGATTGGAAAAAATGGATAATAAATGGATAGCACAAATATTTGCCAAGTAGAAATCCTTATCTAACTAGGATTAGGATTGTAATTCCAATTTATATATGGACTAGGATTTTTGAAAGCCTAAACCCAAAGCAATAAGGATTAATTTTCCTACCTTTTAAAGGATTTAAAGAGTATACTTTTTTAGATGCTTTGGCGGGTTATCAATAGATCCGAATGAATCGACTAGATAAATAAAATATTACATTCATTACTCACTGAGCTACATATTGCTATGAGTTATGCCTTTTGGCCGAAAAATATTTGAGCCTCTTATCCAAGTCTAATGAATAAGCTCTTTGCGACCTAGCTTAGTCAAAATATAGAGGTCTATATAGACAACATAATAATGAAGAGCAATACTTAAGCAACTTGCCCACTAAACTCACATAAACCTTTTCCACCCTTAGAAAGTTTAGCCACAAGCTTAAAATTAAGAAGTGTGCCTTTGGAATGTAGTTTAGCAAGTTTTTAGGGTTTATGATTTCTAAGAGGGGAATATAAGCCAAACTAGCAAGAATCAAAGCTGTTTTGGAGATGGAACCATTAAAGTCCATCATGGAGGTTTAAAATCTTAATGGCAAGGTAATAGCTCTGGCAAATTCATTTCTTGTTTAGCTAAATGTTATCTTTCATTTTACAGGGCACTTAAGAATTTAAAGGACTTTGATTAACCTCATAGTGTGATCAAACTTTTAAGGCATTAAAATGATTCCTCAGTTTGCCATTATTGCTTGGCCAACCTCAAGTAAGTGAAACATTGTTTATGTACTTGGCCATTTTATAGGAGTTATTAGTCGATTGTGCTTTAGAAGGAAACATAAAAATTCCTTATTTATTATATGAGGAAAGTTTTGTGAGGTTTTAAACTGTTATACCTAATTGTGGAATAATTAGCATTTACCTTAATCACTTTTGCAATCAAGCTTCAGCCTTATTTCCATGGCTATATTATTATAGTTTGACAAATACTATTCTCAAAAAGGGATTGCTAAAGCTCAAAGCATTAGAGTACTTAATGGGTAGTTTGCCTTAAAGAATTTGATGTTTAATGTGAGCCTAGAGCTACCATGAAGACCTAAATTTTAGCTAATTTTATTACTGAGCTATATACCCCACCATTTGAACTAACTACCTTTTCATGGAGTTTATATGTTCATAGAGTTATCCCTTTGTGATGGGTCGGATATCATTTGCTATATCCAACAACATCGCTAAATGCGAAGCCCTCTACTTCAATTTATAGCTTCCTCTTAAGGTAAAATTAGATTCTTTGCTCATTTTTTTTAAATCCTAGCTCATTGTTAGCCAAATCTTTAGGAAGATTAAAGCCAAGGAACATATGATAGTCTGGTATAAAAGTCTTATGGCCACTTTGTTGTCTTAGTTAGAAAAAATAAAGGGCACATGGACAATCGAGCAGATACCTTGAACTAGGAATGAAGGCATAGATGCTTTAGCTAATCAAGCTTCTCTCAATAGCACAGTTCAAACCACATATATTATTTAGGCCACTATGTGAGGCCCCAACATATTCCTTAGGAGAAGGTAAACATGTTAAAATTCTATTATGATTACTATATGCTAGATTAGTCAATGCATTATAGGGTGGGATCTAGAGGTAACTGCTTTAAAAGAAACGGGGTAATATGGTCATTTCACCTAAAGGTATACACATGCATAATTAGAAGAAAGCATAATATAGGGATTAAATTGAAAGAAAAAAATTAGTTGGGGAAGATATAAGAAATTAAAGAGAAGGAGGAAGCTAAATGTAATTTATCTAGGACCCACAAGTGGGCCAATAAGATGAAGTCACTTAGCATCTCTAGAAATATCTTAAGAAAGGAAGAAAAACCAAGAATATAAGAGACATGATGGCTAGCCACTCCAAAGGATAAATAAAGCTACTCATTTCCCTAAAATTAGTCATTCTATCTCAAAATAATACCCCTAATTTCTATCATATGATTTATGAGGAGAGAGAATTTAGAGGTTAGGAATTTTTAAGATAACAACTTCCTCTATTTTTCTTCTTTTCATTCCATAAGATAGAATTGAAATTGAAAGAGAAAATATATGTTTACTTATGCAACTTGCTACATGTAGAAGGATAAGTAAGCATGAGCAAGGAAAAGGAAGTTGAAAGGGATTGAAGAAGGTGTTTCTAATTGTACAAATACGGTATGGGAACTTTTTATACCTTTGCATGTGCTCGCCTATGGAAAAATGAATTGAAAAGGTATATTAGATGTATTAATGTGATGAAAACATAGTTGTGAAGTTTATTTATGCATAAAATTGAAATATGGAAGATAATATTAAAATATGAAAAGTCTGCGCTAGGGTTCATTTGACTTGATAGGATTGTTTTAATTATATATGGAGTTGTAGAGCTTCAAATTGAGTAATTCCAATTGGATAGCAAACTAGACTCAAATATATAAATTTATTATAAGAAGTTAAAGTCTTGTTCTTTGACTAAGATAGTGAAAAACTAACTTGAAATACAATAATGTTTACTGCCTTGCCATTGAGAATAGAATACACCACTCTATTAATATCTTTTGTATTTAAAAGCTTAAACGAAGTGATTTTCAATGATTTGGAAATTAGAAACATAGAAGAATGAATGTTTAGATGGAATTTTTCCCAAAAAAACATTGTTTACTAAGTCCAAATTGACATACAAGTTGAATTCAAAAATCTGCATTCATAAATCCTTATATAGAATGAATGGACACGACAGAGACTAGTTAGTCTCGGCCATGTCTACCATTCTGTATCGAGAAGAATTAGAGTACATGATAGAGACTAATTAGTCTTAGCCATATACACCCTTCTGTATTATGATTGAATGGGTGGACATGGTAAAGACTATTTTGTCTCCTCTGTGTATACCTTTCTATACCAATAAAGGCCAGTGGACATGGTTGAGACTATTTTGTCTTCACTGTATGCCTACCTTGTTTCAACAAACACTTGAATTTTTGATTCTTAATTGTCACCAAAACTTACCCAAATAGTTTTAGTGCACTTTAACCATGAAAATTAGGATCTAATATGTTATTATATACATGTAACATATGATGGTAAATTGGAACAAAGCTATGGAATTAATAAGCCTAAAATAAATACACACACATACACATAATATATACATGAATAAATGTGATTAAAGATGTTTTAATTGAATGATGCATATGTATATAAGTATCTATATTCTTAAAAGTATACATTAATGATTAGAGTTACATTATTATGATTACTTGTGGATATTTGTATATCACAAATGTACGTTATGTTGAATTGTACGTGAGGAATGAGATGGTATAAGAAATGACTCAATACCTGCATATAGAACTTTGTTATGGATAAATAAGCATGCCTATAGGGTATAAATGCAGCTGTTATACTTTTAACCCCGTTTGAGTCCACAATTTATCCCCATTTAGGACCACAGTATAGACCTTCTATTCTATAAATTTTATACCTTCAGGTATCCATAGGATTAAATATCTATCGGTATCCATAGGACAAATACCTACAGGTATCGCAACACCTGTTATCCATGCCCACAAAACTTAGGCAGGTAATCACAGGAATTGATGAAGTGATAAAGTATATTCTAAACAATGATATAATACATAATTGAACTTGCATTATAATATTATCATGGAATTGTTCTTCCCTTTAATTGACAAAAATTACCTTCATAATTAATGTAAATGTGTTACTATTCTACTTTATTCATGCTTGTGTGATTGGGAATGACTACTATGAGTTGTTGTTCAAATATTAATTATTACCCACTAAGCTTTATAGTTTAGCTCGAGTGTTTATCTATGTAGGTACTTAAGCTACGACTTTTCCATAGGGACTGGATCTATAGCTAAAAGGTCAACACAAAAATTAGGAAGGGTTAAAGCATGATTTTATGTTTTTACTTTTATCCTTGTAAATAACATTTTGTACTATGAGTGTCAAAATATAAAAGTAATAGAATGATTTTATATGTTGTAATGTATAATAGTGCATAGTTACACAATAATCAAATATGATGATGTACATATGAAATTTTCAATCTTAACATGTGATTTGTGCATAAAAAAGTATAATATGCATAGTTACTTTCAATATGGTATGTATGACAATAGGAAAAAAAGCAATTAGAGTGAGCATTACATTTTTAGTATAAGAACATGGTTTAGATAGTTATGGCCAATAGAAGTTTAGGGATATATATGTATAGATTATTATTTGTGTTTGTCTAATGTAAAAATTGTTAGTGGTTGTGCCCTAGGCCAAACATTTGGTCCTTTAAGTAATGTCACATTTCTTTTTACAAAATTGGGGTTTCTTCATGTTATTATATTATTAGCATGTTACATTATAATAATGTTTGTATATACCAATCTAATGTTATTTTAATTGTCTCTAGCCATTTATCATTAAAGGAATAATGATAAATGAAGACTAGTATGAGTTTGATTGATAATCATAGGATGAGTATAGATAGTGATATAAATCAAACTTATAGGTACTTGTTAGAGAATAAAGTACTAAATAAACTTGCTAAGAGATACTATATGGGTTAATGTCATTAGTGATCTTATAATATTTATGTAATCGATCCTTAGACTTTAGATTATCATAGTATCCTACATGAAAAACTTTATGTTTTGACAGAATCAAACATCATCTTTAACCAGATAATCATAAAGTTTATGATTGGATATGATGAGAATCATGTAGAGGATAGTGAATAATCAATAAGGAATTTATCCCTCTCTAAAGAGATATCTATTAGGCTGCTTGATAAGTAGGACTGAGAAATGCATGACCATGCTAAAATGAAATGATGGAGTGATCAATGTCATTTGATATTATTAGTCTACTTAGTGATTGAGAAGTTATATGTTTGGACTATATAAGTTTGATGTGGACCATGACTTATGTTTAAATAAGATATCGTGTGACAAAGGGATTCTAACATGTTCTATTAGGTTAAAATTGAATTATCGATATTCATATTATTTGGGTAGCCATAACGTCTTGCTAGAGACTACCTATAACTTGTGGGCCCATGATGGATTTGGGGTCTGCTGCCAATACAATATAAAGTTATTATGTTGCACATATAGAATGTGATGAATAGACTAAGGATTAATTCTAACATTTCAAATTTTATTTTGTGACAAATTAAAATTTAAAATAAATATAAAAAATATTTAAGATTAATATTATAATTTTTATTTTAAATAAAAAATAAAGTATTTTTTATTTTAATAAGAAATATGGGCCTAAAATTTTCTCTTTAAATTATGGTTAGGTCAACTATATATATAGTGATATGTATAGTTTAAACCCTAATTAAACATATTAAATTAGAGTGGCATCTATCACTTTGTGTGGAGAGGAAAAATCATTTTCTGTAACTTTAAGAAAGGATAGAAAAATCAAATCGTACCACCAGGGAAGGGAGCTAGTACCTCGGGCAAATATGTTCATTGCATTCAAGTGTGGATATTGGTAGAGGGTCTTCATTTTGCATGAGGCAGCACCTACCAAATTGATAATTCTATGCTTTAAGAGGTTTGTAATCGTTACATCCTTCTTATTAAATCAATTGGATCATATGGATCCTGGAGGATTTATATTTTTTCCACTACAATTATGTTTTTAATTATTATTTCAAAACTCAATAGATGTCTCTTTTTCTTATATATAGTAGATCATAGAGGGATCTAAGGTAGTAGTATAAGAAACAACAGAGAGCAATTTGCCAATACGATCTACCCCCTTAAATCTAGAATCTTCAACTTCTACCTGGGGTGAAGTACATACTACGATCTCTGGGGAAGCATTGCTAAAGATATCTCAGGACATGACTCAAATTTTACAAAGGATGACTACACTTAAAGCTCCTATTATAAAGATTAGAAAGAATGGAGCAGAAGAGTTATTATGTACTACCTTGGAAAAGTCTTAGTAGAATTTTGGCTAAAAAAAGTTAAACGAGTATTCGATGAAATTCAATGTCCAACTAATCATAAGGTAACTTATCTTGTTTTTTTACTCCAAGAAGCATTACATGATTAGTGAAAGTTAGTAGTTAAATAGTTCCAATTACCTGATCCATTTATTTAGGAGTTTTTTTAAGAAAAGTTTTAAAGAAAATATATTATTGAAGCCTACAAAGATGAAAAGTTGAGGTAATTTTTAAATCTGGAGCAAAGGGATATGACAGTAGCTGAATATGAAAAAGAGTTTAGCAAGTTGAGTAAGTATGCACTAGAACCAATATTGACTAAAGCTTTTAGATGCTAACAATTTGAAGATGGATTAAATGAACAAATTAAAGAGCATTTGATAGGACCTACATCTTTACAACTCATGAATTACCATTAACTAGTGCAAGCAGGTATTCAAGAAGAAAAGTATGAACTATATAAGATAGAAAGATAGTAAAGAATAAGTTTTGCTAGAATTGGGTCATTGATAGGAAAGAGACCAAGGGGTGCATAAGGAAATCAACTGGCTAAGTTTGTCAATAGTCCTACTGCTACGGGAAGATGACAAGGATCATTTATAGAATCTAACTCTGGCAGGATAATGCTAGTAGGACAGAGTGGAGGATCACCATTAGGGTGCTCTTATTATTCTAAAAGATATTAGGGCACACGTAGGATGTTGGCATGTGCCTATTTTAGATGTGGTAACACTGACCACTTCATGGCTAACTGTTCGATGAAATAAGAACAAAGGTCCACTCTATAGGGTAGTAGTGGAGCTTCAAATGCACCCCCAACAATTAGAGGAAAAAGGTAGGGGATAAGGTGGATCAAGCTAATTAAGATTCCAGTATAGAAATGCATTTGAGATAGTTGATTGACCTATATTCTCTATAGCTCCTACCCAAGCATATGCAATGAAGGCTCATAAAGATCAAGATGCCTTAAAAGTAATAACAGGTATTTTCTCTCTTTAATACCAATGTGCATGTACTTATTGATCCAACTTCACACATTTATATATTTGCATTAGGGAATGGGTAAAAACATGTCATTTGTGGATCATTTAAATTTTTATATATGTGTAACTAATCCTTTAGGCCATAGTGTTTATGTGAATATAGTATGTAGAAATTGTCATACCATGATACAAGGGAAAGAATTTTTTGTCGATTTAATTAGGTTGCCATTTTGCTAATTTGATGTGATTTCATGCATGGATTGGTTGATTTAACATCAAGCATTTGTGAATTATGGGGCAAAGACAATATTACTTAAAGGTGTTGATGGTAAAGAAATAGTGGTACAGGGTATTTGATCTAAATCGCTAATGGATGTCATATAAGTTATGCAAGCTAGATGCTTCCTTAGGAAGGGATGTGAGGCATTTTTAGCTTTTATGCTTGATTTAAAGAGGAAGAAAGTAAATCTTTATGATATACTAGTAGTTAATGAATTTCTTATATATTCCCATAAAACTTATTGGGTCTCCCACCCGAATGAGAGGTGGAGTTATCCATAGAAATTTTACCTGATATAGCTTCCATTTTTAAAGCACCATATTGATTGGCACTGTCAGAGTTGAAAGAACTAAATGTTCAACTACAAAAGCTATGAAAAAAGGCTTCATCAAGCCTGGTGCATCACCTTAAAGGTTTACTTATTTTACTTGTTAAAAAGAAAGATGGCACCTTAAGAATGTGAATAGATTGCAGATAACTTAAAAAAAAGTGAAAATGAAGCACAAATACCCATTACCATGAATAGAAGATTTATTTGATCAATTAAAGGGTGCCAATGTTTTTTCAAAAATTGATTTACGATCGGGATACTATCAACTTCGAGTGAAGGATGAAGACATTCTAAAAACTACTTTTAGAACTCAGTATAGCCATTGTGAATTTTTAGTTATGCCTTTTGGGTTAACTAATGCACTGATAACTTTTATGGATTTGATGAATAGGGTATTTATACCCTACTTATGTAACACCTTAATCCACAAGACATACAAAATCACCTGTATAGATATAAATCCTTAGATAATCAAATAAACATTAATGCTTAAGGCCATAATTAAATATATGAATTCTTAGCCACTACAATACCCTAAAATAATATTATTAAACATTTACATAAAAGCTTGCCAATCACAACTATGAAACCATAAAATAAAGATTGCACTCTTCAATTCCTTCAGTCCTATGCTAGTCAAACCACTGCAGCTAACCCTCCAAAAATGAAGCCTACCTTGTTACCTCCACGGATAATAAAACTCGTGCTAAGCTATAAAGCTTAATGGGGGAACAACATGTTCTAAGGGTAATCTTTAACAAGAAACATTAATTATCACAAGCACAAAATTGAACAATAAATATATAGATTCTCCACATTGATAGTCGAGACAACGTTTATAGTAAATCAAAACTTCCAGTGAACTCATCTAGCCTCTATAAGGATTTACTAAACATTTATGTTAACAAGTTTTTTTTTTCTTTCTTGATTGCGCATTAGTTTATAGCTTTTTATATTCCATAAACTATAAATTTATATATCATGAATAACATTAGCATAAAACTCTAGTTGATGCATTCAACTACATTAAGTGCAAAGTGGTGCATTTAACATTTGATCACAAGGTAAAGGAGGAAAGCATGTCGCTAACACACATAAGCATGACTGCAAAATTTTTGCAATAAATCCATCTATGAATATAATCATGTTGTAATGAATTTTATAACATCAGTCTAAAACACCATCAAGTTTCTTCATTTTTAGTTCAATAAGATGATTTTTGTTACCTTAAGTTAAGCTTGCATATTATAATCCTAACGAAGTGGATAACAGCCAATCAATTGATGGAATATGACATGGTATGATAATCATGATAGCACAGCGGAAAAACAAAAATTTTATCATGCATACCATACATATCCAAAACTAGGAACGAAAACATGCAATTTTATGGTTTTGAAACTTACAATAGATGATGCCTTTTATTCTTTGATTTTGTGATGTCCAGCAACCAAGATGCCTTTATCCACCTTAGTTCTCGATCACCAATGCCAAGGAACAGCCTTTTGCGCCACTCCCTCTATTCTCACACACACACTTGCAAAGATGGCTTAAAATCAAGAGTGCTAGCTCTATGATTGTGTATTCGGCAATGGGAATGATTTGAAGCCACAAGATCTGATCTTGTTCTTCCTTTAGGTTACTGTTTCAGCCCGAGAACACAAGAGAACAAGAAAGATTTCTTTCCCCTTGAGTATTTCGGCCAAGAGAGAAAAATAGCAAAAACGGCATGCATGTTATTCATTTAATTCATTAATATATATCACTAATTTAGGTCAAGTGTGAGTGCCGTAAATTAAGTGTTAATTTCAGCCTCCATCACTTCCTAATTAAGAGATATATCCTAATTTAAATTCCATTAGAATTTAAATTCAAATGGCATTAGTCATTTAATCAAAACAAACTTACTTATTTAAGGTAAAATAAGTTGCCGAATTCAACTAGTATTTTAGTTTGAATTTTGGCTACTTTAATTTCCTCTCAAGTATTATATTTTGATTAAATACAAATTAGGATTTAATACTCAATTAACTTAATTATACATAGATAATTAATCAATTGAAATTAAACCTAGCACATGCCAACAAATTTCTCTCGTGACCAACATATTTGCCTAAAACAGCTAGCTGTTTTAGGCAAAAAACTCGTTTCACATATTTGCCTAAAACAGCTAGCTGTTTTAGGCAAAATCGTGGCTTAACAGTTTTGCCTAAAACAGCTAGCTGTTTTAGGCAAAATTGCACCTTGACAGTTTTGCCTAAAACAGCTAGCTGTTTTAGGCAAAAAAAACTGTTTTTACAGATTTGCCTAAAACAGCTAGCTGTTTTAGGCAAAAATCTGTTTACCCATTTTATGCATTAATTTGACTTTAAATAAAAGTCCAAATTAATTCCCAATACACAATTTAAATATTTTAAGCCCAATGCTTTGTGTGCGATCCTATAGGTCCATTTAATGTTGGCAATGAATTAATAAATTAATTCAAAGGCTATATATATTCTCTAGCAAGATATTATAGCATTCCAAATTAAATGAAAATGCATATGGCATTTAGTGACCTAATGCAATTTTGCATAGTCCCTTACCCTTAAATATCAAAATTAATATAAGGCATGGAACTAGTCATCCTTATATATATTAATTCCTTTCTTGATATTCCAGTGACACTGACCTCTCAGATAAATAATGATTACTCATTATTTCATCTCGGTATGGCCATACACTTCTCAGTTCACTGATCAAGTGGCCGGTGATATTTTCTCTCTTATCAAGAGGGGTAATCCCTTCACTTCTCTCATGCTCTCTAACATGAATCAGTGCATACCCAATCATACCCGTACTTGTCACTCTGTTACGAGCACGTTAGGTGTATGTCAAAGTACACAGTAATTCATAAAGAGTTTCATAGAGATTTCAGGTCTAAGAACTCCGATACAAAACTTGCATATGAGAAACACTTATGACTTGTACCATGTAGTGTTCTCATGAGTGGATCGAATCCAGATACCATGTTCTTTAACATGTATCTATGATCTCTGATTGACACTCTTGTCCTAATGATCCGTAAGACAGGACTCATAGCATCAGAGAGAGCATACTAGTCTTAATTCATTTGTTATTCCCATAACAATGACTGACTAGGGATATTTAGAATGAAGTCTCATTTGTTTCAAGGTCTTACAATCCATGTGCCTCACACATGATAACTTAAACCGAAACAACACTCTTGGATAGTTTTATCAATTGATATGCACAGGAATACAAAGGATAAAACAAATGCCTCATTTTATTAATTTCAAGTGTTTCGTTACAATGTATTGGGGCTAGGGCTTACACTAACAATCTCCCACTAGCACTAGTCCCAATTGGGCATAGCCCTAAGACCGAACGCTCTCAAATGAGCTTCGTGCAGATTTGGACGTAACTGTTTCGTCAAAGGATCTGCTACATTGTCTTCACTTGATATCTTGCTAACCTTGACGTCCCCACGATCAATGATTTCTCTGATCAGGTGGTACCTTCTGAGTATGTGTTTGGATTTCTGGTGTGACCGGGGCTCCTTAGCCTGTGCGATGGCCCCGTTATTGTCACAGAAAATTTCTAATGGATCTAGGATGCTTGGGACCACTCCTAATCCATTAATGAAATTTTTAATCCAAACAGCCTCTTTTGCAGCCTCACTTGCTGCAATATACTCAGATTCTGTAGTTGAGTCGGCAACGGTTTCTTGCTTTGAGCTTCTCCAGCTGACAGCACCACCGTTCAAAACAAAAACAAACCCAGATTGCGATCTAGAATCCTGAGTGCTGGTCTGAAAAGCAGCATCGGCATAACCTTGTATGACGAGCTCTTCTTGACCACCATACACCAAGAAGTGATCCTTAGTCCTTCGCAGGTACTTAAGGATCCCTTTTACAGCAGACCAGTGCTTCTCACCTGGGTCTTGCTGAAACCTACTGGTTATACTCAGTGCATGAGCAACATCCAACCTAGTACATAACATAGCGTACATGATAGATCCAATAGCAAATGCATATGGGGTTCTACTCATGTTGTCCCTTTCCTCTTTGGTTTTAGGGCACTGTTCTTTAGTCAAAGGAACTCCCAAAGCCAAAGGTATGTACCCTTTCTTTGAGTCTCCCATACTAAAACGCTTTAGTACTTTGTCTATGTACTTTTCTTGACTTAGTCCCAAAAGACGATTCGATCTATCTCTATAGATTCGAATACCAAGTATTGTCTCGGCTTCACCTAAGTCTTTCATTGAGAAACATTTTCCCAACCATTGCTTAACCTTTTGCAATGTTGGAATGTCATTTCCAACGAGAAGGATGTCGTCCACATATAGGACTAGAAACACTACTATGCTCCCACTAACCTTCTTGTACACACAAGGCTCATCTTCGTTCTTGATGAAGTCAAATTCTTTGACTGCCTCATCAAAACGAAGATTCCAACTTCGGGATGCTTGCTTTAATCCATAAATGGATTTTTGAAGCTTGCAAACCTTCTTAGGATGCTTGGGATTGACAAAACCTTCAGGCTGTGTCATATACACATCCTCAAGTAAATTTCCGTTGAGGAAAGCAGTTTTGACATCCATTTGCCATATCTCATAATCATGATATGCAGCTATGGCAAGCAAGATCCTAATGGACTTGAGCATGACTACAGGCGAAAAGGTCTCGTCATAGTCTATACCATGAGTTTGTCGAAAACCTTTTGCTACTAGTCTACCTTTGTAGGTCTTATCAGCTTTTAGTTTGAATAACCACTTGCATTCAATTACCTTAGCACCTTCCGGTGGATCAACCAAGGTCCAAACCTGGTTATCGTACATTGATTGCATCTCGGATTTCATGGCTTCAAGCCAATTATCCGAGTCTGGGCTTTCAATAGCTTCTCGGTAGGTAGTAGGATCCTCACGATCTACTAACTCAATAGTGTCACTGTCAGTGATTAGAAATCCATATCTCTCAATCTCCTGACGTACCCTACCAGACCTTCTAGGTACTTGTGTAATGGGATCTTGTTCCACAACTTGTTGTGAACTTGATCCCACTTCCAACTCATCCTCTATAGGAGCTTGTGGCACTTGAATTTCTCCAAGTTCTACTTTACTCCCACTGTCTTTCTTGAGAAGGAACTCCTTTTCCAAGAAAACAGCCTTGCGAGCAACAAATACTTTGTTCTCGGCTTGTGAGTAAAAGTAGTATCCCTTTGTTTCTTTGGGATAACCCACAAACAAGCAGACAGTCGATTTGGACTCTAGTTTGTCAGATGTTAATTTCTTAACATATGCTTCACAGCCCCAAATCTTGAGAAAAGACATATTGGGTTCTTTCCCAGTCCATACCTCGTATGGTGTCTTCTCAACTGCTTTAGTTGGAGTACGGTTCAATAGAAACGAAGCAGTTTCTAATGCATAACCCCAAAAAGAGATAGGAAGATTAGCTTGACTCATCATAGATCGAACCATGTCCAACAGAGTTCGATTTCTCCTTTCGGACACACCATTCCATTGCGGTGTTCCAGGAGGAGTGAGCTGTGAAATAATACCACACTCTTTTAGATGATCATCAAACTCTTGGCTTAAGTATTCGCCACCTCGATCTGATCGAATGGCTTTTATACTTTTGCCAAGTTGGTTTTCTACTTCGTTCTTAAACTCTTTGAATTTCTCAAAAGTTTCAGACTTGTACTTCATTAGATAGACATAGCCATATCTACTGAAGTCATCTGTGAAAGTCACGAAGTAGCTAAAACCACTTCTAGCTTGTGTACTTAATGGTCCACATACATCGGTATGTATTAGTTCCAATAAGCCATTAGTCCTTTCACCTTTCTTGTTAAATGGACTCTTTGTCATTTTTCCATGCAAACATGGCTCGCATGTGTCATAAGACTCTAAGTCAAATGACCCAAGCACTCCAATTTTGTGGAGTCTTGAAATACGTTTTTCGTTTGCATGTCCTAAACGACAATGCCAGAAGTAAGTAGGGTTTAATTCGTTTGATTTAACCCTCTTTGTATTAATGTTGTATATTGACTCTTTGTTTTGTAAATCAAGGATATAAAGGCCATTTTGCAACATGGCATTGCCATAAGAAATGCCTTCGCGACGAATATGAGCATTGCCCTTTTTAATAACAAAATCAAATTCATCATTATCCAAACATGAAACTGAAATAATGTTTCTGCTCATAGCAGGCACATAATAACAATTATTCAAAACAATACAAAGTCCGGAAGGTAAAGTGAGGTGATAGTCGCCTATCTCCATGGCAGCAACTCGTGCTCCATTCCCCACACGGAGGTCCACTTCATTCTTCCCAAGTAACCGCCTATTTCTTAGCCCCTGCACATTTGAACAAATGTGAGAACCACAACCGGTATCCAATACCCAAGTGGTAGAAATAGAAAGGTTAATTTCAACAACAAAAATACCAGAACTGGACGCCTTGGCTCCATTCTTTTTTTGTTCTTCCTTGAAGAGAGCGCAATTCTTCCTCCAATGCCCTATCTTGTTGCAATGGAAGCAAGTGCTCTCACTCTCTTTGAGCTTTGGTGCCTTGGGCTTGGATTGGGCTTGAGGTGCACTCCCAACTGTCTTGGGTTTTCCCTTTCCTTTTCCCTTTCCCTTAGCAGGTCCCTTCTTAATTCCCTTTTGAACCATTAGCACGGGATTGGTCTTTCGAATGTTCTCTTCAGCATTCTTAAGCATCCCATGAAGCTCAGTGACTGACTTGTTCATAGCATGCATGTTATAATTCATCACAAATGGATCATAAGCAGCAGGCAATGATCCTAAGATCAAGTCAGTGGCCAATTCCTTTGGCACTTGTACCTCAAGCTTCTCAAGAGTATCAAGATACCCTTTCATCTTGAGTACATGGGTACTAACAGGAGTACCCTCAGCCATCTTACAAGAAATCAAAGCCTTTGTTGTCACAAACCTCTCGTGACGAGCTTGTTCTTGGAACATCTCCTTGAGGTGCACCATGATCGCATAGGCCTCTTGGTCCATAAATTGTTTTTGCAATTCAGGCACCATAGTGGCTAGCATCAAACAGGTCACATCATTAGAGTCACTCTTCTTGGTCTCAAAAGTTTCCTTTTGAACCGCAGAGGCGTTCCTTCCTGGTTCTTCAGGCAAGGGTGCATCCAAAACATACGACTTCTTCTCTTGCTTAAGAACTATTCTTAAGTTTCGAGACCAGTCTATGAAATTGGTGCCATTCAATTTGTCCTTTTCAAGGACCGATCGCAACGAGAAATTATTGTTGTTTGAAGATGCCATTTTCAATCTACAATAAAATTTAGCAAGATTAAATGAGGTCTTATTAATGATCCCACAAACCGAATTAATATCCCTTTAAATAATTCGCGTTAGTGATTTATTGTGGGCCAAGATCCACTTTTCACAACAACTTATTAGTCAAGCTGAGCTTGTACACCTAACAAGTTAAGTTACTTAGGTAGGAAAACTCCAATCATGTCTCGTACATGACTCTTGGATCAAATAGGCTAACATCTTCGGATGTTATAGCACAACCCATTTATTAGTTGCCTAGGTCCGAGCATCCCATTCCATGTTAAGTCCAACCTACATTCACAACCCATGCCTCACAAAGATAATCGGGCACATCTAGGACTCCTAGTCTACGTGACCGATGATCGATGCCTTGACATGTTTCGAATTAGGAAGGCAACTTTGTGACTTACTATTTTTAGGGATTCATTTTATTACGGCTTACATGGCATACGCTTTGTCATCCATACATAGCATGCATATATATATAATTGCATAAAGTAAAGCGTGACAAACATGGGCCCAAAAACCTACAACTAAGATTCTATACTATTACATAAGAATCTTCGAGTTGGGCTTCTCCACTCCGGTGGGCTTCGTCTTGATTTACAAAGTCTTCAAATAAATTCTATTCTAAGAAATAAATGAAACTTTTACAATAAAATATAATGGCACGCAGGCCATATTTAATTACAAAAACCCAGGGCCCATGAATGCACCATGCATATCCATTCATCACACCAAACAAGCAAATAAATATACATAGCATTCATGGATCAGACAAAGTCCAATTTTAATCAATTTAGCCAAGCCCATTAATGGAAATTGTGTACTTGAACCTTTAAGAGAAGACCCCGTGATGAGCCTGGGCCGAAGCCCAATGGACTAAATCCTCTTATTGAATAAGTTCTCTTAAAAGCCCAAAACACAAACTAGTTAGATTTGTGCCATAAATCAACTCTAGTATAATTTCCAAATTTGCCATTTTTAATTTTATGTCATACAGCCCATAAACATTAAAAATACATATAATATGTGCTAACATGAATTAAAAATAAAATCATGGAGAACACATATAATAATACACGGCATTCATGCAAAACAAACAAACAACAAAAACTAGTTGTTTAATGCTTATGTAATGCGATGAAATGCACAAACATTTAAATCAATTTTATGAGTCATTTAATATTCTAAATAAGTCCATAAATATTGATTTAATATTCTGTACCATTTTAATCTAAATGTGTTTTTACCATTTTAATCAAAACAAAGCAAACAATGTTGATTAAACATGTAACAAACACAAACTAGTCATTGTTTTAAGTGATTTTAAAATTAATCAATTAAATTATCATGGACCAGAATTAAAACCAAATTTTAAAAATGTCCAGACCTGATAATTAATCTTTAAATATCACTTACAAACATGCCAAAAATGTTTTTACATTTAATTTTGAAAACTAGTTGTTAAACTAGCAATTTACATGCCAACTAGCACCTAGTTTCATAATTAACATGTACCATCAGGTATAAATAATTAAATCCGACCATTACCAGCCCTAATAACATCTTAGGACAGTATATTAACATGTCATATTAATTATAATACCTATCTAATCAATTAAAATCGTTTTTACACCAAAACAATGCAAAAAACTCAAAACAGAAAATTTCATATTTGCATGTTTTCAAAATAACGATTTTTAATTAATTTTTTCATGCATCTAAAGCACTAAAATAAGCATGTCTAGGCTCTGATACCACTGATGGAATATGACATGGTATGATAATCATGATAGCACAGCGGAAAAACAAAAATTTTATCATGCATACCATACATATCCAAAACTAGGAACGAAAACATGCAATTTTATGGTTTTGAAACTTACAATAGATGATGCCTTTTATTCTTTGATTTTGTGATGTCCAGCAACCAAGATGCCTTTATCCACCTTAGTTCTCGATCACCAATGCCAAGGAACAGCCTTTTGCGCCACTCCCTCTATTCTCACACACACACTTGCAAAGATGGCTTAAAATCAAGAGTGCTAGCTCTATGATTGTGTATTCGGCAATGGGAATGATTTGAAGCCACAAGATCTGATCTTGTTCTTCCTTTAGGTTACTGTTTCAGCCCGAGAACACAAGAGAACAAGAAAGATTTCTTTCCCCTTGAGTATTTCGGCCAAGAGAGAAAAATAGCAAAAACGGCATGCATGTTATTCATTTAATTCATTAATATATATCACTAATTTAGGTCAAGTGTGAGTGCCGTAAATTAAGTGTTAATTTCAGCCTCCATCACTTCCTAATTAAGAGATATATCCTAATTTAAATTCCATTAGAATTTAAATTCAAATGGCATTAGTCATTTAATCAAAACAAACTTACTTATTTAAGGTAAAATAAGTTGCCGAATTCAACTAGTATTTTAGTTTGAATTTTGGCTACTTTAATTTCCTCTCAAGTATTATATTTTGATTAAATACAAATTAGGATTTAATACTCAATTAACTTAATTATACATAGATAATTAATCAATTGAAATTAAACCTAGCACATGCCAACAAATTTCTCTCGTGACCAACATATTTGCCTAAAACAGCTAGCTGTTTTAGGCAAAAAACTCGTTTCACATATTTGCCTAAAACAGCTAGCTGTTTTAGGCAAAATCGTGGCTTAACAGTTTTGCCTAGGCAAAATTGCACCTTGACAGTTTTGCCTAAAACAGCTAGCTGTTTTAGGCAAAAAAACTATTTTTACAGATTTGCCTAAAACAGCTAGCTGTTTTAGGCAAAAATCTGTTTACCCCATTTTATGCATTAATTTGACTTTAAATAAAAGTCCAAATTAATTCCCAATACACAATTTAAATATTTTAAGCCCAATGCTTTGTGTGCGATCCTATAGGTCCATTTAATGTTGGCAATGAATTAATAAATTAATTCAAAGGCTATATATATTCTCTAGCAAGATATTATAGCATTCCAAATTAAATGAAAATGCATATGGCATTTAGTGACCTAATGCAATTTTGCATAGTCCCTTACCCTTAAATATCAAAATTAATATAAGGCATGGAACTAGTCATCCTTATATATATTAATTCCTTTCTTGATATTCCAGTGACACTGACCTCTCAGATAAATAATGATTACTCATTATTTCATCTCGGTATGGCCATACACTTCTCAGTTCACTGATCAAGTGGCCGGTGATATTTTCTCTCTTATCAAGAGGGGTAATCCCTTCACTTCTCTCATGCTCTCTAACATGAATCAGTGCATACCCAATCATACCCGTACTTGTCACTCTGTTACGAGCACGTTAGGTGTATGTCAAAGTACACAGTAATTCATAAAGAGTTTCATAGAGATTTCAGGTCTAAGAACTCCGATACAAAACTTGCATATGAGAAACACTTATGACTTGTACCATGTAGTGTTCTCATGAGTGGATCGAATCCAGATACCATGTTCTTTAACATGTATCTATGATCTCTGATTGACACTCTTGTCCTAATGATCCGTAAGACAGGACTCATAGCATCAGAGAGAGCATACTAGTCTTAATTCATTTGTTATTCCCATAACAATGACTGACTAGGGATATTTAGAATGAAGTCTCATTTGTTTCAAGGTCTTACAATCCATGTGCCTCACACATGATAACTTAAACCGAAACAACACTCTTGGATAGTTTTATCAATTGATATGCACAGGAATACAAAGGATAAAACAAATGCCTCATTTTATTAATTTCAAGTGTTTCGTTACAATGTATTGGGGCTAGGGCTTACACTAACATCAATATATACCCGAAGGTATTAGAACACACCTTGAAGGTATGACGATCATACCCAAAGGTACTAAAACATGTTCGAGGATATAAAATTAGAATGTATCCAAATATACCAAAACATACCCGAATTTATGATATCAGAAGACCCATTATGTCTAAACAATACAATTGACCGATCAGCGAGCCCAAACGAGGTTGGCTACAACCCAAATGGGGTTGTTATGATCGAAATGGAACCATCAATATTCAATAGCAGCTGCAAGTTACCCTTATAAGCTTGCTTATCTATCCACAACCTAGACATGGACTTAGGCAAGAACCTCTTTTCCATTATTAGTCCATACTTTACTTGTTATTTAATCACATGTTTATCATTGTATAACAATATTTGGGATGTCATGCAACACATGCTCGATAATCCATATTTTATTAACCCAATGTAATATACTTCATTAAGCATAAGCAATCAACTCAAGGGCATACACACACACACACACACACTCACATTGTACAAGACTTGATATGTTCTTTGGATTTCTTATTCCGGTTAATGCAAGAACACCTATCCATTAAACATGTTGTTATAAGGCAAATAATATGATTTTAAAACCACATGCTAACAATACTTACACTATTCAAGACAGTTTATGTAAATGAAATCAATTAAATAATCAGTGTATGATACAACATGCAAATGTATAATCACCTCAGCAAAACGTACCTTTATGGTTCATCATGACCACCTCCCATGTTCCTCTGTACTTAACTTAAGTAGTGCATAATCATTTTTGTGTCATTACATATGTCTTAGCATCTATTTATGCATGTAAATTAAATATCATAATTTTAATATGCAAGGGAATAATCCTTAAACATTTATAGTGCAAAACAAATATGTGAAAGTGCATAGTATTTAATCATTAGTTCTTTCTTAGGTCTCTTTTATAGTCTATTAGGTCACAATAATAATTACTTGAAATCTTACAGAATAATTAGGAGGATGTAGCGCTTAAGTAAAGCAACCCACCTCAATAAGATAATATGCCTTAATCTTGACTATGTGTACCATTATTGTAACTCCTACTCTTAAAGTCTTAAATTGTCTCTTTACACATCTATGGGGTGTATGAAGTATTTGTGTTCTAACATAGCTTAGCATAATAGTATTAGACATTCTCGAATTCAAGTCTCTATACCTATAATTCATTAAATATAATAGCATTTAATCCTTAGTCAAAGGGGAAGTCAAGCATGAGATTTTAAACAAGAGAATACAATAAAACAATTTATCCTCTCTCAATACATGGTAAGGTTTACATGGCCATTTACCAAATCAATAATAAGGATAAACTTTTACTAGGTAATTAACTGGACTATTTAGTGTACCAATTAACCAAACTGCTTTTAGTAAGCATGCATCAATAGCCTAAAAATATCAATTATGTATGAACTATAGGATAATTAAGTTTATTAAATCTTTGGAGCTATTATAAGGTCATGACTCAATTTAAGATTTGTGTAACTTTACTATAATTAAAGGAGCAAAATAAATTATGCCAAGTCTTATTATTTGGTGAGTGATGAGGGTACTTAGTTGAGTTAGGCTTTACCATGTCAAATTGAAGTAAAGAGGGAGCAGAGAGGTGCCACTCGGTGGAGTGGCAAACCACTCGATGGAGTGGGCAAGCCACTTGGCTGAGTGTTGATTTATGGCACCCATAGCACCAAAGAAACTCAAACTTCTCTCAAACTAAATTCCCAACCTCTATACCTAGATCTATGCCGAACAACGGATCAAATACCCAAAACTTATAATTCCTCCCTCAAAAACCATTTACAGCATCCAAAGTATACATATATACACATAGTAAAAAGGGGTTTAACCTAAAGATCCTTTAGGATAAAGTAACAAGCTCACTCGAAAGAAGGAAAACCTTACTGCTACTCTATACTTTTCCCCAATCAGTGAAATAATCTAGGATGAACTCCTAATTCATGGTCACAACACCTCATGCATTCCTAGGATTAAACATCAATCATGATAACCTTAACCTTAGTTTTACAAATTTAGATTAACCAACATACAACCCAACCATAGAAATTCGCAAGTAATGTTGGATACTCTACTAACCTTATATTCCCAACAAGATTAACCTAAACATGTAAAAAATCTACACATGAAATTTTTGAATTTAATCCTAGTTCTCATACCTGTAGTAAACCAAATCATTCTTTAAGATCTCTTCCTTTTTACTTTTTCTCCTTCACTCCTAATAGCTAGCTTTAATAACCAAGAATACCTATTTTCTTTGCTCTCGATTTGAACATAACCATTGAGGTCTAGAATATTCCATAGTTGAGAGGAAAAAAGAGAGAGAGAATATAAGAAAATATCACCCTTTAAAGAGACCGACTTCCTCCTTAAAACTAGCCAAACCCTCATTCACATTGCCCACATCATGTGAATCCACACAAGTGGATGATGACATCATCACAAGACAAATTCCATATCAATCCTTACTTATTCTTAATTTCATAAGCTAAGCCTAAATTTTTCTTTACTTATACTAAAGTCTTTAAAATGTAACATTTAATTCGATTACTCATGCAAAAATTAAATGACCAATTTACCTTTATGCACATCATAACTAGTGGAATTACCATTTTACCTTTCACTAAACTTTAGTCCTTTAATTACTCCAATTAACTAACTAGCACATTTGACCCCAAATTACCAATAATCATCATGACTTCTACTAGGGTCCAAATTGGGTCCTGACAACTTAGATCAATTTATTATATTGTTTATTAATGATATACTAGTCTATTCTAGGAATAAGTTAAAGTATGTAGAGCATTTGAGAATTGTGTTACAAATATTATGGGAGAAGCAATTATATGCCAAATTGAGCAAATGTGACTTTTTGCTAAAGAAAGTTTCTTTCTTTAGGCATATTATGTTGTTAGTGGGTATTAGAGTGGATCCTAGTATGATTAACGCCATTGTTAATTGGAAGCCACCTAAAAATGTAGTAAAAGTGAGGAGTTTTTTTAGGTTTAGCAGGGTATTATCATTATTTTTTAAAATGATTTTCAATTATTGCTTCCCTAATTACTAGGCTACTGTAGAAGTGTGTCAAATTTGAATGGACTAGTTGATGTCAAGAGAGCTTTGAAAAGTTAAAAAAAAATGTTAACAAAAGCTCCAGTTCTAACACAACCAACTTCGGGCAAAAAATATTATTTGCATAGTGATGCCTTTAGAAATGGTTTAGTATATGTATTAATGCAATAGGGTAAAGTTATAGCATTTGCAACAAGATAATTACAGCCTCAAAAAAAATTACCATACATATGATTTTGAATTAGTGGCGGTAGTGTTTGGTTTAAAAATATGGTGACACTAGCTATATGGGGAGAGATATAAGATTTATACAAATCATAAAAGCCTCATGTATCTGCTAACATAGAGAAAAATCAACTTAAGGCAACATAGATGGTTATAGTTGTTTAAAGATTATGATTGTATAGTTGATTACCATCCGGGAAAGGCTAATGTTATGGCTGATGCCTTGAGTTGAAAGATGATGGCAACCATGATGCTTCAGCAATTTGGATGGAAGTTTGCACTAGTTGACACACTAATAGCTTAACTGAAAGCATTTCCTAAATGAGACAAGCAATAGTTGATGCTAATAAAAATGATAAAGAAAAGCCAATTTAAATACTCAACAAAAGAAGATGGAAGTGTGTATTATCAAAATAGACTTTGTTTACCAAATGATAAAGAGTTAAAGAAAAATTTATTGCATGAAGCATATAACATAGTTTTCACCATGATCCTGATGCTAATAAGATGTACCAAGACTTCAAATAGTTTTATTGGTGGTTAGGAATAAAGAGGGATGTAGTAGAATATATTTCTAGGTGTCTGCCTTGCCAATAAGTGAAAGCTGAGCATCAACTACCCTCAAGGTTATTGAATCTCATTCCCATTCCATAGTAGAAATGGGATAATATCAGCATGGAATTTGTTACAGGTTTTTCCCTTACACAAAGGAAGTATGATGCAGTGTAGGTGATTGATGAATGCCTGACCAAAATAGCTCATTTCGTACTAGTTCGCCCAGACTATTCTATGGATAACTTGGCTAAATTGTATGTAAATGAAATTGTCTAGTTACATGTAATACCAATATCTATGGTTTTTTATATATCAAGATCCAAGATTCACATCTAGATTCTAGAAGAGTTTATAGCAGGCTTTGGGTACACAGCTTCAGTATAGCATAGCATTTCACCCATAATTAGATGGGCAATTTGAAAGGTTATACAAGTATTGGAAGATATGCTTAGAGGATGTGTATTAGATTTTTCGGGGAGCAGGGATTAGTACCTTTTTTTGATGAAATTTATGTATAATAATGGTTACCAAACTAGTATTGGAATGGCACCCTATAAAGCTTTATATGGCTAGAAATGTAGAACCTCAATTTATTGGACCAAATTAGTTAAAAATGAGATGATTGGTCTTGATATTATCAAATATGCTCATTAAAAAGATGTTAAAAGTAGCTAGTGATAGACAAAAATCATATGCAGATTTGAAGAGAAAAGATATTGAATATCAAGTTAGTGATAAAGTATTCTTGAAAGTGTCCCCTAATAAGAAAGTGATATGGTTTAGAAAAAAGGAAAGCTCAACCCAAGATTTATTGGTTCATATGAAGTTTTGGAATGAGTTAGACCAGTTGCATATAAGTTGGCACTCCCTTCAGAGTTATCCAAATTGCATAATGTTTTTCTATGTCTCCATGCTTTGAAGGTATCGAATGGATGAGTCCCATATATTGCCCATACAGAAGATAAAAGTTCAACCTTATTTCTCTTATGATGAAGAACCAAAGGAGATCTTAGCTAGAGAGGTTAGACAATTATAGAATAAATAAAATTCCTTAGTTAAGGTGTTATGGCAACATCATGGTATGGAAGAAGCAACATACGAACCTAAATCGGTTATGAGAACATAATATCCATAGTTGTTTAATGGTATGAATTTTGAGTAAAAATTTCTTTTAAGGGGGAGAGAAATGTGAGGCCCCAACATATGCCTTTGGAGAAGGTATACATGTTAAAATTATATTATGATTACTATATGCTTGGTTTGTTAATGCATTGTAGGGTTGGATCCAAAGGTAATTGCTTTTAAAGAAAGAGGGATTAATATGGTCATTTCACTTTAAGGCATGCACATACATAATTAAAAGAAAGCATAATATAGGGATTAAATTGAAAGAAAGGAATTTAGTTAAGGTAGAAATAAAAAATTAAAGAGCAAGAGGAAGCTAAGTGTAATTTATATAGGTCCACAAGTGGGCCAATAAGATAAAGTCACTTAGCCTTTATAAAAATCTCTTGAAAAAGGAAGAAAATCCAGGAATATAAGAGACATCATGGCCAGCCACTCTAGGGGAAAAATAACCGTTATGTTCCCTAATATTAGCCATTTTATCATAAAATAATACCTCTAATTTCTATTATATGATTTGTGAGGAGAGAATTTAGAGGTTAGGTTTTTCTTAGGTAACAACTTCCTTTATTTATTTTTGCTTTGTTCCACATGATAAAAACTAAATTTGAATGAGAAAATAGATGTTTACATATGCTACTGCCTATATGTAAATGGAGAAGCAAGCAAAAGCAAGGAAAAGGAAGTTGAAAGGGATTGGAAAAGGTGCTTTTAGTTGCATCAATAAGGTATGGAAACTTTTGATGCCTTTGCATGTGCTTGACTATGGAAAAATTAATTGAAAGGGTGTATTAGATGTATCAATGTGATAAAAACATAGTTGTGAAGTTTATCTATGCATAAGGATTGAAATATGAAAGTTAATCTTAAAATAGGAAAAGTTTGTCCTATGGGTCATTTTACCCAGCAAGTCTATTTTGATTATAAGTGGAGTTATAGAACTTCAAATTGAGTAATTCCAATTGAAGAGTAACTAAACTCAATATCTAAATTTTTTATGAAGAGCTTTAAGTCTAGTTCTACCCTAAGATAGTGAAAAATTAACTTCAAATATAGCAATGTTTGTTGCCTTTCCATTAAGAATAGAATGCACCATTTTTTGAATATCTTGAGATTTAGAAGTTTAATATAAGTGATTTCTAATGATTTGAAAACATAGAAAAATGAATGTCTAGTAGGAAGTTTTACTAGAAACCATTGTTTGCTAAGTTCAAATTGATGAACAAGTTGAAATAAAAAATCTGCTTTCACAAATCCTTATGCAGAATGAAAGGACATGGTAAAGACAAATTAGTCTTGGCCATGTTTGCAATCCTATAACCAGAGGAATTAGAGCGATAGAGATGGATTAGTCTTCACTATGTACAACTTTCTCTATCGAGATTTAATTGGTGGATATGGCAGAGACTATTTTGTCTCTGTTGTGTATACCCTGTTATATTAATAAAGGCCAATAGACATGGTTAAAAATATTTTGTCTTTGCCGTGTGCCTCCCTTGTTTCAACCAACACTTGAAATTTTGTTTCCTAATTGTCACCAAAACTTACCCAAATTCTTCTAGAGCATTTTAATCATGAAAATTGGTATATAATATGTTATTATATACATATAACACATGATGGTGGATTGGAACAAAGCTATGAAATTAATAAGCCTAAACTAAAAGCTCACACACACACACACATAATATACACAAGAATAAATGTGATTAAAGATGTTTTAATTGAATGATGTATATGTATATGAGTATCTATATTCTTAAAAGTATACATTATTATGATTACTTATGGATATTTGTATATCACAAATGTACGTTATGTTGAATTGTACATGAGGAATGAGATGGTATGAAGAATGATTTATTGCCTGCATATAGAACTTTGTTGTGGATAGATAGGCATGCCTATAGGGTACAAATACAGCTGCTATAGTTTTAATCCCATTTGGGTCTATAATTTATCCCCATTTGGGACCACAGTGTAGAACTTTTAGTCTACAAGTTTGATACCTTCAAGTTTCCATAGGATTAAATACCAACGGTATTCATATGATAGATACCTACGAGTATCCGCAACATCTATTATCCACACGAACAGAACTTAGGACAACAATCACAGGAACTGATGAAGTGATAAAATATATGCTAAATAATGATGTAATACATAATTGAACTTGCATGATAATATTATCATAGAATTGTTCTTCCCTTTAGTTGCCAAAAATTACCTTCGTTATTAATTTAAATGTGTTACAATTCTACTTTATTCATGCTTGTGTGCTTGGGAATGACTACGGTGAGTAGTTGTTCAAATATTAATTATTCCCTACTAACCTTTATAGCTTAGCATGAGTGTTTATCTATATAGATATTTAAGCTAGGACTTTTCCATAAGGATTGGATTTATAGTTAAAAGGTCAACACCAAAATTAGGAAGAGTTAATGTATGAGTTTATGTTTTTACTTTTGTCCTTGTAAATAACATTTTGTACTATGAGTGTAAAAATGTAAAAGTAACATAATGATTATAAATGTTACAATGTATAATAGCACGTAGTTATAGAGTAATCAAACTTAATGATGTACATATGAAATGTTCAATCTTATCATATGATTTATGCATGAAAAAATTATAATATGCATAGTTATGTTCAATATGGTATGTATGACAATAGGAAAAAAAAAAAGCAATTAGAGGGAGCATTATATTTTTGGTATTAAAGCATGGCTTAGATGGTTCTAGCCAATAAAAGTTTAGGGATATATACGTATAGATTATTATTTGTGTTGGCCTATGGCAAAAATTGTTAGTGGTTATCCCCTAGGCCAAACATTTGGTTCTTTAAGTAATGTCACATTTCATTTTATAAAATTGGATTTTCTTCATGTTATTATATTGTTGGCATGTTACATTATAATAATATTTATAAACAACAACCTAATTTTATTTTAACTATCCTTAGTCATTTATCATTAAAGGAATAATGATAAATAAAGACTAGTATGAGTTTGATTGATAATCATGGGATGAGTATATATAGTGATATAAATAAAACTTATTGGTACTTGTTAGAGAATAAAGTACTGGATAGACTTGTTATGAGATACTATATGGGTTAATATCATTAGTGATGTTATAATATTTATGTATCAATCCTTACACTTTAGATTATCATAGTATACTACATGACAAACATTATTTTTTGACAAAATCAAAGATTATCTTTAATAGGATAATCATAAAGATTATGATTGGACATGATGAGAATCATGTAGAGGATAGTGAATAATCAAGAAGGAATTTATCCCTCTTATAAGAGAGATATCCATTAGGTCCCTTGATAAGTAGGGTTAAGAAATGCATAGCCATGCTAAAATGAACTGATGAAGCAATAATGTCATTTGATATTATCATTCTACTTAGTGATCGAGTAATTATATGTTTGGACTATATAAATTTGATGTGATCTATGACTTATGTTCAAACAAGATATCGTGTGACAAAGAGATTATAACATATTTTATCAGGGTAAAATTGAATTATCGAAATTCGTATTATTTAGATAGCCATAATGTCTTGCTAGAGGCTACTTATAACTTGTGGTTCCGTGATGGGCTTGGGGCTCGCTGCCATTATAATATGAAGTTATTAGGTCGCACATATAGAATGTGATGAATAAACTAAGGGTTAATTCAGGCAAGTCGAATTTTTTATGACAAATTAAAGTTCAAAATAAATATAAAAAATATTTAAGATTAATATTATAATTTTTATTTTAAATAAGAAATAAATTATTTCTTATTTTAGTACTTATTGATCTGGCTTCACACATTTATATATTTGCATTGAGGATATCGGAAACATGTTATATATGGATCTGTTAAATTTTGATATATGTATAACTAATCCTTTGGGCTATAGTGTTTGTGTTTAGAGTATGTAGAAACTTTCTTATCATGATACAATGGAAAGAATTTTCAACAGATTTAATTAAGTTGCCATTTTGTGAATTTGATTTGATTCTATGCATAGATTGGTTGACTAAACATCAAGCAGTTGTGAATTATGGGGCAAAGGAAATAGTACTTAAAGGTACTAATGGTAAAGAAATAGTGGTACAGGGTATTTGATCTAAAAGGAAGGGATGTAAGGCATTTTTAGCTTTTGGTGCTTGATTTAAAAAGGAAGAAAGTAAATCTTCATGATATACCAGTGGTTAATGAATTTCTTATGTATTCCCAGAAGACTTATTGTGCCTCCCAGAGTTATTCATAGAAATTTTGCCTAGTATAGCTCTTATTTCTAAAGCACCGTATAGATTGGCACCGTTAGAGTTGAAGGAACTAAAAGTTCAATTACAAGAGCTACTAAACAAAGGCTTCATCAGGCCCAGTGCATCACCATGAGACTTACTTATTTTGTTTGTTAAAAAGAAAAATGGCACCTTGAAAATGTGTATATATTATCGATAGCCCAATAAAGTGACAATGAAGCATAAATACCCATTGCCATAAATAAAAGATTTATTTGATCAATTAAAGGTTGCTCGTGTGTTTTCAAAAATTGATTTGTTATTGGGATACTATCAACTTCGATTGAAAGATGAAGCCATTCTAAAAATTGATTTTAGAACTCATTGTAGCCATTATCAATTTTTAGTTATTCCTTTTTGGTTAAATAATGAATAGGTAACTTTTATGGATTTGATGAATCGGGTGTTTAGACCCTATGTAGATCAGTTTGTTATAGTGTTTATTAATGATATACTGGTCTACTCTAAGAATGAGTTATAGCATGTAGAGTATTTGAGAATTGTGTTAAAAATATTATGGGAGAAACAATTATATGCCAAATTGAGCAAATGTGGCTTTTGGCTTAAGAAAGTTTCTTTCCTTAGGCATATTGTGTCATTAGAGGGTATTACAGTGGATCATAGTAAGATTAAAGCCATTGTTGATTGGAACGCACCTCAAAATGTAGTAGAAGTGAGTAGTTTTCTACGTTTAGTAGGGTATTATCATCATTTTGTAAAAGGATTTTCAATTATTGTCTCCAAAATTACTAGGCTACTACAAAAGGGTGTAAGGTTTGAATGGACTGGTAGATGTTAAGTGAGCTTCAAAGATTTGAAAAAGATGTTAATAAAAGCTCCAGTTCTAACACAAACAACTTTGGGCAAAAAATATTCTATGTATAGTGATGACTTTAGTAATGGTTTAGTATATGTATTGATGCAAAAGGGTAAAGTTATAGCATATGCATCAAGAAAATTAAGCCTAAAAAAGAAAATTACCCTACATATGATATGGAATTAGCAACGGTGGTGTTTGGTTTAAAAATATGGTGACACTACCCATATGGGGAGAGATGTAGGATTTATACAGATCATAAAGCCTCAAGTATCTGCTTACATAGAGAGAACTTCACTTGAGGTAACGTAGATGGTTGGAATTTTTTAAAGATTATGGTTTCATAGTTGATTACCATCTAGGAAAGGCTAATGTTGTGGCTGATGCCTTGAGTTGAAAGATGATGGCAAGTATGATGCTTTAGCAATGTGGATGGAAGTTTGCACCAGCTGACATACTAATAGCTCAATTAAAAAGCACGACCTAATCTGAGACAAGCAATAGTTGATGCTAAGAAAAATGATGAAAATTACAATAAATAATCCAATAAATACATGGAGAAAGCCAATCTGAATACTCAACAAAAGAAGGTAGAAGCATGTATTATCGAAATAGACTTGTGTCCTAGATGATAAAGAGTTGAAGAAAAATTTGTTGCATAAAGCATATAACACAATTTTCACCATACATCCTGATGGTAACAAGATATACCAAGACTTGAAATAGTTTTACTGGTGGCTAGGAATGAAGAAAGGTGTAGTAAAATATATTTTTAAGTGTCTGACTTGCCAATAAGTGAAAGCTGGGCATCAACTCATCTTAGGGTTATTGAATCCCATTCTAATTCCACAGTGGAAATGGTATAATATCACAATGGAAATTGTTACAGGCTTTCCCCTTTCACAAAGGAAGCATGATGCAGTGTGGGTGATTATTGATAACCTAACCAAAATAGCTCATTTCATACTAGTTCGGCTAGACTATTTGATGGATAAGCTACCTAAATTGTATGTAAATGAAATTTTCTAGTTATACGGAATACCAATATCTGTGTTTTTCAATTGAGATCCAAGATTCACATCTAGATTTTATAAGAGTTTATAGCAGGCTTTAGGTATATAGCTTCATTACAGCATAGCATTTCACCTATTGTCAAATGGGCAATCTAGAAAGGTTATACAAGTATTGGAAGATATGCTAAGAGGATATGTTTTAGATTTTTCAGGGAGCTAGGATTAGTACCTTTTTGTGATGGAATTTGTGTACAATAATGGTTACCAAACTAGTATTCGAATGGTACCTTGTGAAGCTTTATATGGCTGGAAATGTAGATCCTCAATTTATTGGACCAAAATAGTTGAAAATAAGATTATTGGTCCCAATATTATCAAATATGCTCATTAAATAGATGTTAAAAGTAGCTAGTGATAGATAGAAATCATATTCGGATTTAAAGAGAAAAGACATTGAATATCAAGTTTGTGATAAAGTATTCTTGAAAGTGTCCCCTTATAAGAAAGTGCTACAGCTTGGAAAGAAAGGAAAGCTCAACCCAAAATTTATTTGTTCGCATGAGTTTTTGGAATGAGTTAGCTAGTTGTATATAAGTTGGCACTTCCTTCAGAGTTGTCCAAATTGAATGATGTTTTTCTATGTCTCTATGCTTCAAAGGTATCGATTAGATGAGTCTCAAATATTGCCCATATAGAAGACAAAAGTTCAACCTTATTTCTCTTATGATGAAGAACTAAATTAGATCTTAGCTAAGGAGGTTAGAAAATTATGTAATAAATAAATTTCCTTAGTTAAGGTGTTATGGAAACATCATGGCATGCAAGGAGCAACTTGGGAACCTAAATCCATTGTGAGAACACGACATCCACAACTATTTAAAGGTATTAATTTCAAGAAAAAATTCTTTTAAGGGGAAAAGAAATATCAAGCCCCAACATATGCCTTCAGAGAAGGTTTACATGTTAAAATGGTATTATGATTACTATATGCTTGGTTAGTTAATGCATTGTAGGGTGGGACCTAGAGGTAATTGCTTTTAAAGAAAAGGGAGTTAATAGGGTCATTTCACCTAAGGGTATGCACATGCATAATTATAAGAAAGCATAATATAAGGATTAAATTGAAAGAAAGGAATTTAGTTGAGGTAAAAAAAATTAAAGAGAATAAGGAAGCTAAATGTAATTCATGTAGGACCCACAAGTGGGCCAATAGGATAAAGTCACTTAACCTTTTTTGAAATCTCTTGAAAGAGGAAGAAAATCCAAGAATATAAGAGACATCATAGCCAGCCACTCTAGGTGAAAAATAACCACTCTTTTCCCTAAAATTAGCCATTCCATTACAAAATAATCCCTCTAATTTGTATCATATTTTTTGTGAGGAGAGAGAATTTAGAGGTTAGGCACCTCTAAGGTTGTTAGTGTAAACCCTAGCCCTAATACATTGCTATAAAACATTTAGGTTAATAAATGAGGCATTTATTTTATCTATTGTATTCTTGTGTATATCAAATGATAATGTTAGAGAGTATGCCCTAGAGCCCGTGTAATAGGGATGTTTTTCATATGTATAAAATTTATATTCTTAATAAAAGGCATCATTCATTTATTAATACTATATTTAAATACATGAGTTTGTAAATCTTAAATTAATAAATGAAGTCCTAGATATTATAAACACAGTGCAAAGGCAATCATGAACGTGTTCATGATGTGAGATGTCTATTGCATGCAAATGTGTTAATATCTAAATATCCCTAGTCATAGAATTAAGAAGATAGGACATTGTTAATTCGGACAGACTAGCACATGTTATGCTTCTTGAATGGTTCAAGCAGTGGTTCTCATAACTATGATTATGGAAGATAATCAAAGCTAACATGTGGATGCTTGTTAGAAGAACAAGTTCATTGGAGACCTGTAAAGAGAATCCTCACATGGATATTAAATCTATGTCAGTGAGGAATCTCTTTATAGCGGTTGTGCAAGTATCCTTAGACTTGAGATCACCAAAGTTATCTTAAGTAGCAAGTGGTATACTTAGACTCCATAACTGATTACTTCCAACTGGGAGTGAACATAGTTAGGAGATTGGGTATATCATGACCTACTTGAAGATAGTTGAGTGATTGACAAAGGATTCACCATCCCAGATTTAATAAGGGAAGTTATCTCACATGATTCTATAATTACCTTGTTCAAAGAATCTCTAGCCAGAGTAAAATGCCAAAATGGATAGAGATCCATGAAGGGAATTTTTGGAACAAAGGTTAAATTAATAGAACATACATAATCAGATTTATTTGAGTTGACAGAAATCCATACTCAGAATTTAATTGAGATAAGAGTGGTGACAGGAGTAATTGCACGGTTACTGTTTCTATGGAAGGGTATAGTCAAACCACATAACTTTCCTGACATTTGAGTAGTCATGATGCCTAGCTAGAGGCCAATCATGACTTGTATAATGATGTATCAAAATATCAATAGGGATTGATAAAATGATTTAAAGGAGTTTAAATCATGTGAGTTTTGAATAGAACTCACAATTATATATTATACTGCCAACATGGACAAGAACCCAATAGGTCACACACATATAGAGAAAAAGGATAAAATGGTAAAATGACAAGGATAATAATATTTGATATTATTATGAGGGTAGAGAAGTGAATAAGATAATAATTAATTAAAGAGTTTAATTAATTATGATCAAGTAAAATTGTCCGCGAAACTTTTGAGAAATATTCTGTAAGTTGGACCTAATTGAAATAATGTATTTCATGATTAATTATTATTGTCTTATAAGTGTTATAGGACTACTATAAGTGTTATAGGACTAATATATTAATTAATAAGTCCATTGGAGGAGTTATAAAGGGGCCAGACGAATAGAGCTGGTGTGGAAGCCCTTTTGTATAGGGCCACACGCCAACTCCATTCAGAAGGCCTTTATAATTAATTTATATATGTTACATAAGTGTTATGGAACTCACATATTTAAGTTGGTTGGATTTGGAATCCATTTGGGTATTTAAATCCAATTAGTTGGACAAAGGGCCTAGTTTGTGGGTTTTGTGCATAGTCTTTTATGAAAAGGTTTAAATTGGATTTAATTAAGCCCAAATGATTATAATTAATTCCAGAGGCCCAATTAATAATTCTCCAGCAATTTTAAAGAGCCCAATCTCATTAAGAAGTTGGAATTTTAACCTAACTATAAAAGGCCAACTAATGAGGAATTAAGGTTAAGTGATTAAACAAAAAGGAAAGACCTTTTCTCTTATCCTCTCTCTCTCTTTTGCGCCACCTCCAAGCTAGCTTCTTGGAATTTTGGCCAGCCCTAGTTTGATTCCAATTTGTTGGTTCAATTTATCCGTCTCTAGTGTGGATTACTTATTTGAGGTGTTCGATTTTGGACACTGTGGTTTGCGACAACCCGGTGCGAAGTAAAATCAACTGTTCAAAAAAAATCAAAGGTGATTTTTCTTATCCTCATATAGTTATATTGTGTATTCATGGCAAGATCAGATCTAATGGTTAAAAAATTTTAAAATTCCGCTCATGTATGCGATGCATGTAACCGTTAAACTCCAACAGATAGAACTATCCAAGAATGTTGTTTCAGTTTAAGTTATCATGTGTGACACACATGGTTGTAAAACCTTGAAATAGTTGACACTTAATTCTAAATATCCCTAGTCAGTCATTGTTATGGGAATAACAAATGAATTAAGACTAGTATGCTATCTCTGATAAGTTGAGTTCTGTCTTACGGATCATAAGGACTAGAGTGTCAATCAGAGATCATAGATACATGTTTAGAACATGGTATCTGGATTCGATCCATTCATGAGAACAGTTACACGTCATAAGTGTTTCATATGTGCAAGTTTTGCATCGGAGTTCTTAGACCTAAAATCTCTATGAAACTCTTTAAGAACTACTGTGTACTTCGACACACACCTAACATACTCATAACAGGGTGACAAGTATGGGTATGATTGGGCATTCACTAATTCATGTTAAAGAGCATGAGAGAAGTAAAGGGATAACCCCTTTCGATAAGAGAGAAAATATCATCGGCCACTTGATCAGTGAACTGAGAAGTGTATGGCCATATCAAGAAGAAATAATGAGTAATCATTATTTATTTGAGAGTTCAATGTCACTAAAATATCAAGAAAGGAATTAGTATATATAAGGATCACTAGTTCCATGCCTTATATTAATTCTGATATTTAAAGGTAATGGACTATGCAACATTGCATTAGGTCAGTAAATGCCATTTGCATTTTCATTTAATCTGGAATGCTATAACATTTTGCTAGAGAATATATATAGCATTTAGATTATTTATTAATTCATTGCCAATATTAAATGGACCTATAGGATCGCACACAAAGCATTGGGCTTAAATATTTAAAATAGAGTATTGGGCTTTTATTTAAAGTCAAATTAGTGCATGTAATAGGTATTAAAATTGCTAATTGAACATTGGTCCATGAGAGAGGAAAAATTAGCTCACTAGGTTTAATGTGAATTGATTAATTATCTTGGGATAATTAAGGTAATTGAGTATTAAATCCTAATAACATTTGAATCAAAATAAAACACTTAAATAAGAGAGAGTGTAGCTGAAATTCAAAGGAAAAATCCTAGTGAATTTCGGCATGTGCACAATCCCTAAATAAGTGGTGAATTTTGATTAAATGTATTATGACATTTTAAATTAATTTGAATCTAAAACTTAAGGAATTTGAATTAATTTGAACCACTTAATTAGGAAGTGATGGAGGCTAAAAATACTACCTAATTCTAGGGGATTTTGGCATCTACATTATTTCCTAAACCAAGTGATATAAATTAATGAAATGATTTTTCCAAGTTAGGTTTTTTTCCCTCTCATTGCCACCACTTTCAAGAGAATAGAATTCTTTCTTCTTCTCTTGGATTTTAGGTAGCCATTGGTGAACCTAAAAGAAGAACAAGATTAGATCTTTTGCCTTCAAACCATTCCCATTGCCAAATACACAAACATAGAGCTAGTACTTACGACTTTAAGCCTTCTTTGCAGGTGTGTGTGTGAGCGTAGAGTGGTGTGGTATAAAGGCTGCTCCTTTGGCATTGGTGTTCGAGATCAGCAGTATATAAGTCTATCTTATATATTGTCCATATCAAAAAATCAAGTTTCTAAAAGCATTCAATGTTGTAAGTTTTCAAAACCCTAAAATTACATACTTCGATTCTATGTTGTATATTACGTGGCATGTATGATCAAAATTTTCAATTTTTCCATTGCGTGATCATTATGTTTATGCCATGTGATATCCCTTCAGTGGTATAAGAGCTTGTACATGCTTGTTTTAGTGCTTTGGATGCATTAAAACTTGATTCAAAATCGTTCGTTACATAAAACATAATGCTGAAATTTTCTATTTTGAGTTTTTTTTATTGTTTTAGTGTAAAAATGATTTTAAATGATTAGTTAGGTATTATAATTATTATTACATGTTAATATACTATCCTAAGCTATTCTTAGTGCTATTCATGGTCAGTTTTAATTATGTATACTTGATCGTACATGTTAATATTGAAACTAGGTGCTAGTTTACATGATATGTGTTTGTAAACAACTAGTTTCTTAAAATTAAATGTAAAACATATTTGGCATGTTTGTAAGTGATTTTTAAATATTAATAATAGGTCTAGACATGTTTTTAATTTTTTTTTTATTTTGGTCCATTTACAAATCACTTAAAATAATAACTAGTTTGTGTTTGTTGCATGTTTAATCAACATTGTTTGTTTTGTTTTGATTAAAATGGAAAAAACACATTTAGATCAGATTTTAAAAGAACCTTAACTCAATGATTTTGACCTTATTTAAGTTATTAAATGGCTCATAAAATCTTTTTAAGTGTTTATGCATCGTTTGTGGCATTATGTGAGCATTAAACAACTAGTTTCATGTTGTTTGTTTGTTTTGTTGTTAATGCCGTGTATGATATATGTTCTTCATGAATTTTTATGTTTAAATTCATGTTGGTTCATGTTATTTGTATTTTTAATGTTTATGGGCTGTATTGCTTAATATTAAAAATGGTAAAATTGGAAATTATACTAGAGTTGATTTATAGCACAAATCTAACTAATTTGTGTTTTGGCTTTTTAAGAGAACTTATTCAATAAAAGGTTTTAGTCCATTGGGCTTCGGCCCAGGCCCATCATGGGGTCTTCTCTTAAAGGTTCAAGTACA
The DNA here is from genome assembly GCA_037975025.1 of Excoecaria agallocha. Lineage (NCBI taxonomy): Eukaryota > Viridiplantae > Streptophyta > Magnoliopsida > Malpighiales > Euphorbiaceae > Excoecaria > Excoecaria agallocha. Next base: position 623,953 of record CM075823.1, on the reverse strand, counting down.
CAATTTTCATTAATGGGCTTGGCTTAATTAATTAAAAAATGGACTTTGTTTTATCCATGAATGTTATGTATATTTGTTTGCATGTTTTGTGTGATGAATGTATATGCATGGTGCATTCATAGGCCTTCGGTTATGTAATTAAATATGGCTTGCATGCCATTATGGATTATTGTAAAAGTTTCATTTATTTCTTAGTATAGAATTTATTTGAAGACTTTGTAAATCAAGACGAAGCCAACCGAAGTGGAGAAGCCCAAGTTGAAGATTCATATGTAATAGTATAGAATCTTAGTTGTAGGTTTTTAGGCCCATGTTTTTCACACTTTACTTTACACAATTATATATATGCATGCTATGAATGGATGACAAAGCGTATGCCATATAAGCTGTAATAAATTAAATCCCTAAAATAGTAAGTCACAAAGTTGCCTCTGATGGAACATGACATGGTATGGTAATCATGATAGCACAGCGGAAAAACAAAATTTTTATCATACATACCATACATATCCAAAGATAGAATCGAAACATGCAATTTTAGGGTTATCGAACTTACAACTTTTGATGCCTTTTCGATTTTGATTCCGGTGATGGCCAGCAACTAAGATGGCTTTGTCCGCCTTAGATCTCGATCACCAATGCCAAGGAATAGCCTTTTGCGCCACTCCCTCTATTCTCACACACACAATTACACCGTCGGCTTAAAAACGAGATTGCTAGATCTCTTTTTCGGTATTGTGTAAGGGTTATAGTTTGAAGCTACAAAACTTGATTTTTTGATTTTGTACTTCTTTAGATTGCTATTACTGCTCAATAACACAAGAGAATGAGGAACAATCCTTTCTCCATGTGAAAAATTGAACAAAAGAATTAAGAGAGAGAGAGTCACTATTCACGAGTTACTATTCATGCCACAAAAAAATTAGGTTTAGGGTTTTATTTCTTTTAATATATATGCTTATCCTTTGGCAAGTCTTTGATCTGAATTCAACCATCCTAAGATGATTAATTCAAACTCTATCACTTCCTAAAGATAAGTAATATATTTTGAATTAAACTCCTTTGAATTTAAATTCAAATTTGAAATAAATCATAAGACATTTAAATAAATGAAATCACTTAATTTAAATAAATGCCATGTGCCGAAATTCCATGAATTATCTCTTGGAATTTCGGCTACTTCATTAAGTAAATAAGTGATTTAATTTAATTTAAATTCCTTTAGGCTTTAATACTCAATTAACTTAATTAATGTAACATAATTAATTAATTGAAATTAAACCTTGTGGGCTGAATTTTTCTCTCTCATGGACCAAAGCCCAATAGCAATTTTATAACCCATTACATACACTAATTTGACTTTAATTAAAAGCCCAAATTAATGTCCAATACTTAATTTAAATATTTTAAGCCCAATGCTTTGTGTGCGATCCTATAGGTCCATTTAATGTTGGCAATGAATTAATAAATTAATTCAAAGGCTATATATATTCTCTAGCAAGATATTATAGCATTCCAAATTAAATGAAAATGCACATGGCATTTAGTGACCTAATGCAATTTTGCATAGTCCCTTACCCATAAATATCAGAATTAATATAAGGCATGGAACTAGTCATCCTTATATATATTAATTCCTTTCTTGATATTTCAGTGACACTGAACTCTCAGATAAATAATGATTACTCATTATTTCATCTCGGTATGGCCATACACTTCTCAGTTCACTGATCAAGTGGCCGGTGATATTTTTCTCTCTTATCGAGAGGGGTAATCCCTTCACTTCTCTCATGCTCTCTAACATGAATCAGTGCATACCCAATCATACCCGTACTTGTCACTCTGTTACGAGCACGTTAGGTGTATGTCAAAGTACACAGTAATTCATAAAGAGTTTCATAGAGATTTCAGGTCTAAGAACTCTGATACAAAACTTGCATATGAGAAACACTTATGACTTGTACCATGTAGTATTCTCATAAGCGGATCGAATCCAGATACCATGTTCTTTAACATGTATCTATGATCTCTGATTGACACTCTTGTCCTAATGATCCTTAAGACAGAACTCATAAGATCAGAGAGAGCATACTAGTCTTAATTCATTTGTTATTCCCATAACAATGACTGACTAGGGATATTTAGAATGATGTCTCATTTGTGTCAAGGTCTTACAATCCATGTGCCTCACACATGATAACTTAAATCGAAACGACATTCTTGGATAGTTTTATCAATTGATATGCACAAGAATACAAAGGATAAAACAAATGCCTCATTTTATTAATTTCAAGTGTTTCGTTACAATGTATTGGGGCTAGGGCTTACACTAACAATCTCCCACTAGCACTAGTCCCAATTGGGCATAGCCCTAAGACCGAACGCTCTCAAATGAGCCTCGTGCAGATTTGGACGTAACTGTTTCGTCAAAGGATCTGCTACATTGTCTTCACTTGCTATCTTGCTAACCTTGACGTCCCCACGATCAATGATTTCTCTGATCAGGTGGTACCTTCTGAGTATGTGTTTGGATTTCTGGTGTGATCGGGGCTCCTTTGCCTGTGCGATGGCCCCGTTATTGTCACAGAAAATTTCTAATGGATCTAGGATGCTTGGGACCACTCCTAATCCATTAATGAAATTTTTAATCCAAACAGCCTCTTTTGCAGCCTCACTTGCTGCAATATACTCAGATTCTGTAGTTGAGTCGGCAACGGTCTCTTGCTTTGAGCTTCTCCAGCTGACAGCACCACCGTTTAAAATAAAAATAAATCCAGATTGCGATCTAGAATCCTGAGTGCTGGTTTAAAAAGCAGCATCGGCATATCCTTGTATGACGAGCTCTTCTTGACCACCATACACCAAGAAGTGATCCTTAGTCCTTCGCAGGTACTTAAAGATCCCTTTTACAGCAGACCAGTGCTTCTCACCAGGGTCTTGCTGAAACCTACTGGTTATATTCAGTGCATGAGCAACATCCAACCTAGTACATAACATAGCGTACATGATAGATCCAATAGCAGATGCATATGGGATTCTACTCATGTTGTCCCTTTCCTCCTTGGTTTTAGGGCACTGTTCTTTAGTCAAAGGAACTCCCAAAGCCAAAGGTATGTACCCTTTCTTTGAGTCTCCCATACTAAAATGCTTTAGTACTTTGTCTATGTACTTTTCTTGACTTAGTCCCAAAAGCCGATTCGATCTATCTCTATAAATTCGAATACCAAGTATTGTTTCGGCTTCACCTAAGTCTTTCATTGAGAAACATTTTCCCAACCATTGCTTAACCTTTTGCAATGTTGGAATATCATTCCCAATGAGAAGGATGTCGTCCACATATAGGACCAGAAACACTACTATGCTCCCACTAACCTTCTTGTACACACAAGGCTCATCTTCGTTCTTGATGAAGTCAAATTCTTTGACTGCCTCATCAAAACGAAGATTCCAACTTCGGGATGCTTGCTTTAATCCATAAATGGATTTTTGAAGCTTGCATACCTTCTTAGGATGCTTGGGATTGACAAAACCTTCAGGCTGTGTCATATACACATCCTCAAGTAAATTTCCGTTAAGGAAAGCAGTTTTGACATCCATTTGCCATATCTCATAATCATGATATGCAGCTATGGCAAGCAAGATCCTAATGGACTTGAGCATGACTAAAGGCGAAAAGGTCTCGTCATAGTCTATACCATGAGTTTGTCGAAAACCTTTTGCTACTAGTCTACCTTTGTAGGTCTTATCAGCTTTTAGTTTGAATAACCACTTGCATTCAATTACCTTAGCACCTTCTGGTGGATCAACCAAGGTCCAAACCTGGTTATCGTACATTGATTGCATCTCGAATTTCATGGCTTCAAGCCAATTTTCCGAGTCTGGGCTCTCAATAGCTTCTCGGTAGGTAGTAGGATCCTCACGATCTACTAACTCAATAGTGTCACTGTCAGTGATTAGAAATCCATATCTCTCAATCTCCTGACGTACCCTACCCGACCTTCTAGGTTCTTGTGTAATGGGTTCTTGTTCCACAATTGGTTGTGAACTTGATCCCATTTCCAAACCATCCTCTATAGGAGTTTGTGGCGCTTGAATTTCTCCAAGTTCTACTTTACTCCCACTGTCTTTCTTGAGAAGGAACTCCTTTTCCAAGAAAACAGCCTTGCGAGCAACAAATACTTTGTTCTCGGCTTGTGAGTAAAAGTAGTATCCCTTTGTTTCTTTGGGATAGCCCACAAACAAGCAGACAGTCGATTTGGACTCTAGTTTGTCAGATGTTAATTTCTTAACATGTGCTTCACAGCCCCAAATCTTGAGAAAAGACATATTGGGTTCTTTCCCAGTCCATACCTCGTATGGTGTCTTCTCAACTGCTTTAGTTGGAGTACGGTTCAATAGAAACGCAGCAGTTTCTAATGCATAACCCCAAAAAGAGATAGGAAGATTAGCTTGACTCATCATAGATCGAACCATGTCCAACAGAGTTCGATTTCTCCTTTCGGACACACCATTCCATTGCGGTGTTCCAGGAGGAGTGAGCTGTGAAATAATACCACACTCCTTTAGATGACTGTCAAACTCTTGGCTTAAGTATTCGCCACCTCGATCTGATCGAATGGCTTTTACACTTTTGCCAAGTTGGTTTTCTACTTCGTACTTAAACTCTTTGAATTTCTCAAAAGTTTCAGACTTGTACTTCATTAGATAGACATAGCCATATCTACTAAAGTCATCTGTGAATGTCACGAAGTAGCTAAAACCACCTCTAGCATGTGTACTTAAAGGTCCACATACACCGGTATGTATTAGTTCCAATAAGCCATTAGTCCTTTCACCTTTTTTATTAAAAGGACTCTTTGTCATTTTTCCATGCAAACATGGCTCGCATGTGTCATAAGACTCTAAGTCGAATGACCCAAGCACTCCAGTTTTGTGGAGTCTTGAAATGCGTTTTTTGTTTGCATGTCCTAAACGACAATGCCAAAAATAAGTAGGGTTCAATTCGTTTGATTTAACCCTCTTTTTATTAATGTTGTATATCGACTCTTTGTTTTGTAAATCAAGGATATAAAGGCCATTTTGCAACATGGCATTTCCATAAGAAATGCCTTGGCAACGAATATGAGCATTGCCATTTTTAATAAAAAAATCAAATTCATCATTATCCAAACATGAAACTGAAATAATGTTTCTGCTCATAGCAGGCACATAATAACAATTATTCAAAACAATACAAAGTCCGGAAGGTAAAGTGAGGTGATAGTCGCCTATCTCCATGGCAGCAACTCGTGCTCCATTCCCCACACGGAGGTCCACTTCATTCTTCCCAAGTAACCGCCTATTTCTTAGCCCCTGCACATTTGAACAAATGTGAGAACCACAACAGGTATCCAATACCCAAGTGGTAGAAATAGAAAGGTTAATTTCAACAACAAAAATACCAGAACTGGACGCCTTGGCTCCATTCTTCTTTTGTTCTTCCTTGAAGAGAATGCAATTCTTCCTCCAATGCCCTATCTTGTTGCAATGGAAGCAAGTGCTCTCACTCTCTTTGAGTTTTGGCGCCTTGGGCTTGGATTGGGCCTGAGGTGCACTCCCACTTGACTTGGGTTTTTCCTTTCCCTTTCCCTTTCCCTTAGCGGTTCCCTTCTTAATTCCCTTTTGAACCATAAGTACGGGATTGGTCTTTCGAATGTTCTCTTCAGCATTCTTAAGCATCCCATGAAGCTCAGTGACTGACTTGTTCATTGCATGCATGTTATAATTCATCACAAATGGATCATAAGCAGCAGGCAATGATCCTAAGATCAAGTCAGTGGCCAATTCCTTTGGCACTAGTACCTCAAGCTTCTCAAGAGTATCAAGATACCCTTTCATCTTGAGTACATGGGTACTAACAGGTGTACCCTCAGCCATCTTGCAAGAAATTAATGCCTTTGTTGTCACGAACCTGTCGTGACGAGCTTGCTCTTGGAACATCTCCTTGAGGTGCACCATGATTGCATAAGCCTCTTGGTCCATAAATTGCTTTTGCAAGTCAGGCACCATAGTGGCCAGCATCAGACAGGTCACATCGTTGGAGTCGCTCTTCTTGGTCTCAAAAGTTTCCTTTTGAACCGCAGAGGCGTTCCTTCCTGGTTCTTCAGGCAAGGGTGCATCCAAAACATACGACTTTTTCTCTTGCTTAAGAACTATTCTTAAGTTTCGAGACCAGTCTATGAAATTGGTGCCATTTAATTTGTCCTTTTCAAGGACCGATCGCAATGAGAAATTGTTGTTTGAAGACGCCATTTTCAATCTACAATAAAATTTAGCAAGATTAAATGAGGTCTTATTTATGATCCCACAAACCGAATTAATATCCCTTTAAATAATTCGCGTTAGTGATTTAATGTGGGCCAAGATCCACTTTTCACAACAACTTATTAGTCAAGCTGAGCTTGTACACCTAACAAGTTAAGTTACTTAGGTAGGAAAACTCCAATCATGTCTCGTACATGACTCTTGGATCAAATGGGTTAACATCTTAAGATGTTATAGCACAACCCATTTATTAGTTGCCTAGGTCCGAGCATCCCATTCCATGTTAAGTCCAACCTACATTCACAACCTATGCCTCACAAAGATAATCGGGCGCATCTAGGACTCCTAGTCTACGTGACCGATGATCGATGCCTTAACATGTTTCGAATTAGGAAGGCAACTTTGTGACTTACTATTTTTTAGGGATTCATTTTATTACGGCTTACATGGCATACGCTTTGTCATCCATACATAGCATGCATATATATATAATTGCATAAAGTAAAGCGTGACAAACATGGGCCCAAAAACCTACAACTAAGATTCTATACTATTACATAAGAATCTTCGAGTTGGGCTTCTCCAATTCGGTGGGCTTCGTCTTGATTTACAAAGTCTTCAAGTATATTCTATTCTAAGAAATAAATGAAAAACTTTTACAACAAAATATAATGGCTCGCAGGCCATATTTAATTACAAAACCCAGGGCCCATGAATGCACCATGCATATCCATTCATCACACCAAACTAGCAAATTAATATACATAACATTCATGGATAAAACAAAGTCCAATTTTATTTAATTTAGCCAATCCCATTAATGGAAATTGTGTACTTGAACCTTTAAGAGATGACCCCATGATGGGCCTGGGCCGAAGCCTAATGGACTAAATCCTCTTATTGAATAAGTTCTCTTAAAAGCCCAAAACACAAACTAGTTAGATTTGTACCATAAATCAACTCTAGTATAATTTCCAATTTTGCCATTTTTAATTTTATGTCATACAGCCCATAAACATTAAAAATACATATAATATGTGCTAACATGAATTAAAAATAAAATCATGAAGAACACATATAATAACACACGGCATTCATGCAAAAACAAACAAACAACAAAACTAGTTGTTTAATGCTTATGTAATGCCATGAAATGCACAAACATTTAAATCAATTTTATGAGTCATTTAATATTCTAAATAAGTCCATAAATATTGATTTAATATTCTGTACCATTTTAATCTAAATGTGTTTTTACCATTTTAATCAAAACAAAGCAAACAATGTTGATTAAACATGTAACAAACACAAACTAGTCATTGTTTTAAGTGATTTTAAAATTAATCAATTAAATTGTCATGGACCAGAATTAAAACCAAATTTAAAATATGTCCAGACCTGATAATTAATCTTTAAATATCACTTACAAACATGCCAAAAACGTTTTTACATTTAATTTTGAAAACTAGTTGTTAAACTAGCAAGTTACATGCCAACTAGCACCTAGTTTCATAATTAACATGTACCATCAGGTAAAAATAATTAAATCCGACCATTACCAGTCCTAATAACATCTTAGGACAGTATATTAACATGTCATATTAATTATAATACCTATCTAATCAATTAAAATCATTTTTACACCAAAACAATGCAAAAAACTCAAAACAGAAAATTTCAGATTTGCATGTTTTCAAAATAACGATTTTTAATTAATTTTTTCATGCATCTAAAGCACTAAAATAAGCATGTCTAGGCTCTGATACCACTGATGGAACATGACATGGTATAGTAATCATGATAGCACAGCGGAAAAACAAAATTTTTATCATACATACCATACATATCCAAAGATAGAATCGAAACATGCAATTTTAGGGTTATCGAACTTACAACTTTTGATGCCTTTTCGATTTTGATTCCGGTGATGGCCAGCAACTAAGATGGCTTTGTCCGCCTTAGATCTCGATCACCAATGCCAAGGAATAGCCTTTTGCGCCACTCCCTCTATTCTCACACACACAATTACACCGTCGGCTTAAAAACGAGATTGCTAGATCTCTTTTTCGGTATTGTGTAAGGGTTATAGTTTGAAGCTACAAAACTTGATTTTTTGATTTTGTACTTCTTTAGATTGCTATTACTGCTCAATAACACAAGAGAATGAGGAATAATCCTTTCTCCTTGTGAAAAATTGAACAAAAGAATTAAGAGAGAGAGAGTCACTATTCACGAGTTACTATTCACGAGTTACTATTCATGCCACAAAAAAATTAGGTTTAGGGTTTTATTTATTTTAATATATATGCTTATCCTTTGGCAAGTCTTTGATCTGAATTCAACCATCCTAAGATGATTAATTCAAACTCTATCACTTCCTAAAGATAAGTAATATATTTTGAATTAAACTCCTTTGAATTTAAATTCAAATTTGAAATAAATCATAAGACATTTAAATAAATGAAATCACTTAATTTAAATAAATGCCATGTGCCGAAATTCCATGAATTATCTCTTGGAATTTCGGCTACTTCATTAAGTAAATAAGTGATTTAATTTAATTTAAATTCCTTTAGGCTTTAATACTCAATTAACTTAATTAATGTAACATAATTAATTAATTGAAATTAAACCTTGTGGGCTGAATTTTTCTCTCTCATGGACCAAAGCCCAATAGCAATTTTATAACCCATTACATACACTAATTTGACTTTAATTAAAAGCCCAAATTAATGTCCAATACTTAATTTAAATATTTTAAGCCCAATGCTTTGTGTGCGATCCTATAGGTCCATTTAATGTTGGCAATGAATTAATAAATTAATTCAAAGGCTATATATATTCTCTAGCAAGATATTATAGCATTCCAAATTAAATGAAAATGCATATAGCATTTAGTGACCTAATGCAATTTTGCATAGTCCCTTACCCATAAATATCAGAATTAATATAAGGCATGGAACTAGTCATCCTTATATATATTAATTCCTTTCTTAATATTCCAGTGACACTGAACTCTCAGATAAATAATGATTACTCATTATTTCATCTCGGTATGGCCATACACTTCTCAGTTCACTGATCAAGTGGCCGGTGATATTTTTCTCTCTTATCGAGAGGGGTAATCCCTTCACTTCTCTCATGCTCTCTAACATGAATCAGTGTATACCCAATCATACCCGTACTTGTCACTCTGTTACGAACACGTTAGGTGTATGTCAAAGTACACAGTAATTCATAAAGAGTTTCATAGAGATTTCAGGTCTAAGAACTCTGATACAAAACTCGCATATGAGAAACACTTATGACTTGTACCATGTAGTATTCTCATGAGCGGATCGAATCCAGATACCATGTTCTTTAACATGTATCTATGATCTCTGATTGACACTCTTTTCCTAATGATCCGTAAGACAGAACTCATAAGATCAGAGAGAGCATACTAGTCTTAATTCATTTGTTATTCCCATAACAATGACTGACTAGGGATATTTAGAATGATGTCTCATTTGTTTCAAGGTCTTACAATCCATGTGCCTCACACATGATAACTTAAACCGAAACGACATTCTTGGATAGTTTTATCAATTGATATGAACAGGAATACAAAGGATAAAACAAATGCCTCATTTTATTAATTTCAAGTGTTTCGTTACAATGTATTGGGGCTAGGGCTTACACTAACAGCCTCCATAATTCAAAAAATGTCAAGGCATCGATCACTGGTCACATAGACTAGGAGTCTTAGATGCACCTGATTATCTTTGTAAGGCATGGGTTGTGAATATAGGTTGAACTTAACATGGAAAGGGATGCCCGAACCTAGGCAACTAATAAATGGGTTTGTGCTATAACATCCAAAGATGTTAGCCCATTTGATCCAAGAGTCATGTACAAGACATGATTGGAGTTTTCCTACCTAAGTAACTTAACTCTTTAGGTGTACAAGCTTAGCTTGACTGATGAGTTATTGTGAAAAGTTGATCTTGGCCCACATTAAATCACTAACGTGAATTATTTAAAGGGTTATTAATTTGGTTTGTGGGATTTTATTAAGACCTTATTTAATCTTGCTAAATTTATATTATTGTAGATTGAAAAATGGCGTTTTCAAACAATAACTTTTCGTTGCGATCGGTCTTAGAAAAGGACAAACTGAATGGCACCAATTTCATAGACTGGTCTCAAAACTTGAGAATTGTTCTCAAGCAAGAGAAGAAGTCATATGTTTTGGATGCACCCTTGCCCGAAGAACCTACTAGGAATGCCTCTACAGTTAAAAAGGAAACTTTTGAGACTAAGAAGAGCAACTCCAATGATGTGACTTGTTTGATACTAGCCACTATGGTGCCTAATTTGTAAAAGAAATTCATGGACTAAGACACCTATGCGATCATGGTGTACATCACGGAGATGTTCCAAGAACAAGCTCATCACGAGAGGTTCATGACAACAAAGGCTTTAATTTCTTACAAGATGGCTGCGGGTACTCCTGTTACTACCCATGTACTCACGATGTAAGGGTATCTCGATACTCTTAAGAAGCTTGAGGTACAAGTCCCAAAGTGATTAGCCACTAACTTGATCTTAGGTTTATTGACTGATCATTATAATCCATTTGTTATGAATTATAACATGCGTACAATGAACAAGACAGTCACGGAGCTTTATGGGATGCTTAAGAATGCTGAAGAGAACATTCGAAAGACCAATCCCATACTTATGGTTCAAAGGGGCATTAAGAAGGGACTCGCTAAGGGAAAGGGGAAAGGAAAGGCAAAACCTAAGAATGACAAGGCATAGCCTAAGTCTAGTGGGAGTGCACCTCAGGCCCAACCCAAGCCCAAAGTGCAAAAGCTCAAAGCGAGTGAGAGCATGTGCTTCCATTGCAACAAGTTAAGGCATTGGAGGAAGAACTGTGCTCTCTTTAAGGAATAACAAAAGAAGAATGGAGCCAAGGCATCCAGTTCTAGTATTTTTGTTATTGAAATTAACTTTTATATTTCTACCACTTGGGTATTGGATACAGGTTATGTTTCTCACATTTGTTCAAATGTTCAGGGGCTAAGAAATAGGCGGTTACTTGGGAAGAATAAAATGGACCTCTGTGTGGGGATTGGAGCACGAGTTGTGGCCATAGAGATAGGCGACTATCAACTCACTTTACCTTCTAGACTTTGTTTAGATTTTAAGAAATTGTTATCAAGTGCCTACTATGAGCATAAACATTATTTTAGTTTCATGCTTGGATATGGATAGATTTGACTTTGTTATTGATAATGGCAATATTCATATTCTTTGCCAAGGTATTTTATATAGCAATGCTATGTTACAAATTGGCCTTTATATCCTTGATCTACGAAACAAAGAGTCCATATACAACATTAATACAAAGAGGGTTAAATCAAATGAATTGAACCTTACTTACTTCTGGTATTGTCATTTAGGACATGCAAACAAAAAATACATTTAAAGACTCCACAAATCTAGAGTGCTTAGGTCATTCGATTTGGAATTTTATGACACATGCAAGCCATGTTTGCATGGAAAGATGACGAAGAGTCCTTTTAACAAGAAAGGTGAGAGGACTAGTGACTTATTAGGATTAATACACACCAATGTATGTGGACCATTAAGTACACAAGCTAGAGGTGGTTTTAGTTACTTCGTAACATTCATAGATAACTTCAGTAGATATGGCTACTCTCTTTAATGAAGCACAAGTCTGAAACTTTTGAAAAATTCAAAGAGTTTAAGAATGAAGTAGAAAACCAACTTGGCAAAAGTATAAAAGCCATTCAATCAGCTCACTCCTCTTGGAACACCACAATGGAATGGTGTGTTCGAAAGGAGAAATCAAACTCTATTGGACATGTTTTGATCAATGATGAGTCAAGCTAATCTTCCTATCTCTTTTTGTGGTTATGCATTAGAAACTTCTACATTTCTACTAAACCGTACTCCAACTAAAGCAATTAAAAAGACACCATACGAGGTATGGACTGGGAAAGAACCCAATATGTCATTTCTCATTATTTGGGGCTGTGAAACATATGTTAAGAAATTAACTTCTGACAAACTAGAGTCCAAATCTGCTATTTGCTTAGTTGTAGGTTATCCCAAAGAAACAAAGGGATACTACTTTTACTCACAAGCCGAGAACAAAGTATTTGTTGCTCGCAAGGTTATTTTCTTTGAAAAGGAATTTCTTCTCAAGAAAGATAGTGGGAGTACAGTAAAACTTGGAGAAATTCAAGTGCCACAAACTCCTATAAGGGATGAGTTAGAAATGGGATCAAGTTCACAACCAGTTGTGGAATAAAAACCCATTGCACAAGAACCTAGAAGGTCCAGTAGGGTACGTCAAGAGATTGAGGGTACAGATTTCTAATCACTGATAGTGACACTATTGAGTTAGTGGATCGTGAGGATCCAACTACCTACTGAGAAGCTATTGAGAGCCCTGACTCAAAAAATTTGCTTGAAGCCATGAAATCCAAGATGTAATCAATGTACGATAACAAGATTTGGACCTTGGTTGATCTACTGGAAGGTGCTAAGATAATTGAATGCAATTGGCTATTTAAACTCAAAGTTGACAAGACCTACAAAGGTAGATTAGTAGCAAAAGGCTTTTAACAAACTCATGTTGTAGATTGTAATGAGACCTTTTCGCCTGTAGTCATGCTCAAGTCCATTAGGATCTTGCTTGCCACAGCTACATATCATTACTATAAGTTGTGGCAAATGGATGTCAAAACTTCTTTTCTCAATGGAAATCTACTTGAGGATGTGTATATAACACAACCTAAGGGTTTTGTCAATCCCAAGCATCCTAAGAAGGTTTGCAAGCCTCAAAAATCCATTTATGGATTAAAGCAAGCATCCCGAAGTTGGAATTGCCATTTTGATGAAGCAGTCAAAGAATTTGACTTCATAAAAAATGAAGATGAGCCTTGTGTGTACAAGAAGGTTAGTGGGAGTATAATACTATTTTTGGTCCTATATGTGGACGACATCCTTCTCATTAGGAATGACATTCCAACATTGAAAAAGGTTAAACAATGGTTGGGGAAGTGTTTCTCGATGAAAGACTTAGGTGAAGCTGAGATAATACTTGGTATTCGGATATATAGAGATAGATCGCATCGGCTTTTGGGACTAAGTCAAGAAAAGTATATAGATAAAGTACTAAAGCGCTTTAGTATGGGAGACTCAAATAAAGGGTACATACCTTTGGCTTTGGGAGTTCCTTTAACTAAAGAACAATGTCCTAAAACTAAAAAGGAGAGATACAACATGAATAGAATCGCATATGCATCTGCTATTAGATCTATCATGTACGCTATGTTATGTACTAGGTTGGATGTTGTTCATGCACTGAGTATAACCAATAGGTTTCAGCAAAACCCTGGTGAAAAGCACTGGTTTGCTGTAAAGGGGATTCTAAAGTACCTGTGAAGAACTAAGGGTCACTTCTTGGTGTATGGTGGTCAAAAAGAGCTCGTCATACAAGGTTATACCAATGCTGCTTTTCAAACCAGCATTCAAGACTCAAGATCGCAATCTAGTTTTGTTTTTGTTTTAAACATTGGTGCTGTTAGCTAAAGAAGCTTGAAGCAAGAGACCGTTGTTGACTCAACTACAAAATCTTAGTATATTATGGCGAGTGAGGTTGTAAAGGAAGTTGTTTCGATTAGAAATTTCGTTTCTAGATTAGGAGTGGTCCCAAGCATCCCAGATCCATTAGAAATTTTTTGTTACAATAACGGGGCCATCGTACAGGCCAAAGATCCCCGGTCACACCAAAAATCCAAACACATACTGAGTAGGTACCACCTGATTAGAGATATCATTAAATATGGGGACGTCACGATTAGCAAGATAGCAAGTGAAAACAACGTAGCAGATCATTTGATGAAATAGTTGCGTCCAAATCTACACGAATCTCATTTGAGAGCGTTTGATCGTAGGGCTATACCTAATTGGGACTAGTGCTAGTGGGAGATTTTTAGTGTAAGCCCTAGCCCCAATACATTGTTATAAAACATTTAGGTTAATAAATGAGGCATTTGTTTTATCTATTATATTCTTGTGCATATCAAATGATAAAACTATCCAAGAATGTTATTTTAGTTTAAGTTATCATGTGTGAAGCACTTGGTTGTAAGACCTTGAAACAGTTGAGACTTCATTCTAAATATCCCTAGTCAATCATTGTTATGGAAATAACAAATGAATTAAGACTAGTATGCTCTCTCTAATAAGTTGAGTTCTACATTACGGATCATAAGGACTAGAGTGTCAATCAGTGATCATAGATACATGTTTAGAATATGGTATCTAGATTCGATCCGTTCATGAAAACACTACATGGTACAAGTCATAAGTGTTTCTTATGTTCTTAGAACTAAAATCTCTTTGAAACTCTTTATGAACTACTATTTACTTTGACATACACCTAACGTACTCGTAATAAGGTGACAAGTATGGGTATGATTGGGCATGCACTAATTTATGTTAGAGAGCATGAGAGAAGTAAAGGGATTACCCCTCTCGATAAGAGAGAAAATATCATCGGCCACTTGATTAGTGAACTGAGAAGTGTATGGCCATACCGAGATGAAATAATGAGTAATCATTATTTATTTGAGAGTTCAGTGCCACTGGAATATCAAGAAAGGAATTAGTATATATAAGGATGACTAGTTTCATACCTTATATTAATTCTAATATTTAAAAGTAAGGGACTATGCAAAATTGCATTAGGTCACTAAATGCCATTTGCATTTTCAATTAATTTGGAATGCTATAATATCTTGCTAGAGAATATATGTAGCCTTTAGATTTTTTATTAATTCATTGCCAATATTAAATAGACCTATAAGATCGAACACAAAACATTGGGCTTAAATATTTAAAATAGAATATTGGACATTAATTTAGGCCTTTATTTGAAGTCAAATTAGTGCATGTAATGGGTATTAAAATTGCTAATTGGACATTGGTCCATGAGAGAGGAAAAATTGGCTCACCAGGTTTAATGTCAATTGATTAATTATTTTGGGGTAATTAAGGTAATTGAGTATTAAATCCTAATAGCATTTGAATCAAAATAAAACACTTAATTTGGAGAGAGTGTAGCCAAAATTCAAAGGAAAAATCCTAGTGAACTTCGGCATTGCACAATCCCTAAATATGTGGTGGATTTTGATTAAATTTCTTATGCAATTAAATTAATTTGAATTTAAAACTAAAGGAACTTGAATTAATTTGAATCATTTAATTAGGAAGTGGTGGAGGCTAAAAATATTACCTAATTCTAGGGGATTTCGGGATCTACATTATTTCCTAAACCAAGTGATATAAATTAATGAAATGATTTTTCCAAGTTAGGTTTTTTTCTCTCTCATTGCCACCACTTTCAAGAGAATAGAATTCTTTCTTCTTCTCTTGGATTTTGGTCAGCCATTAGTGAACCTAAAAGAAGAACAAGATCAGATCTTGTGGTTTCAAACCATTCCCATTGCCGAATACACAAACATAGAGCTAGCACTCAAGGTTTTAAGCCTTCCTTACAAGTGTGTGTGAGCATAGAGTGGTGTGGAGTAAAGGCTGCTCCTTTGGCATTGGTGTTCGAGATTAGCAGTATATAAGTTTATCTTATATATTGGCCATAGCAAAAAATAAAGTTTTTAAAAGCGTCAAAGGTTGTAAGTTTTTAAAACCCTAAAATTGCATGTTTTGATTCTATGTTGTATATTGCGTGGCATGTATGTTCAAAATTTTTAATTTTTTTGCTGTGTGATCATTATGTTTGTCCCATGTGATATCCCTTCAAAGTTAACAACTTCTTTTATTTTTTGTCTTTGTTCCACTTGATGGGAACTAAATTTGAAGGAGCAAATGTATGTTTACATATGTTACTTGCTATATGTAGATGGAGAAGCAAGCAAGAGGATGGAAAAAGGAAGTTGAAAGGGATTGAAGAATGTGCTTCTAGTTACATCAATAAGGTATGGGAACTTTTGATGGCTTTGCACGTGCTTAACTATGGAAAATTAATTAAAAGGGCATATTAGAAGTATCAATGTGATAAAAACATAGTTGTGAAGCTTATTTATGCATAAGAACTGAAATATAAAAGTTAATCTTAAAATAGTAAAAGTTTTTCCTATGGGTCATTTCACCCAGCAAGTCTATTTTGATTATAATTTGAGTTATAAAACTTCAAATTGAAAAGTAAACTAGACTCATTATCTACATGTTTTATGAAGAGCTTCAAGTCTAGTTCTAACCCTAAGATATTGAAAAACTAATTTGAAATATTGCAATATTTGTTGCCTTTCCATTGAGAATAAAATGCACCACTTTTTTAATATCTTGAGATTTAGATGCTTAAAGGAAGTGATCTTTAATGATTTGAAACTAAAAACATAGACAACTGAATGTCTGTTGGATTTTAACGATTACATGCATCACATACATGAGCGGAATTTTAAATATTTTTAACCATTAGATTTGATCTTGCCATGAATACACAATATAACTATATGAGAATAAGAAAAAATCACATTTGATTTTTGTTGAACAGTTGATTTTACTTCGCACCGGGTTGTCGCAAACCACAATGTTCAAAATCGAACACCTCCAATGAGTAATCCACACTAGAGAGGGATAAATTAAACCAACAAATTGGTGTTTAACTAGGGCTGGCCGAAATTCCAAGAAGCTGGCTTGGAGTTGGCGCAAAAAGGAGAGAGAGATTAGAGAAAATTCCAACTCCTTAATGAGATTGGGCTCTTTAAAATTTCTGGAGAATTATTAATCGAGCCTCTGAAATTAATTATAATCATTTGGGCTTAATTAAATCCAATTTAAACCTTTTCATAAAAGACTATGCATAAAACCCACAAACTAGGCCCTTTGTGCAACTAATTGGATTTAAATATCCTAATGGATTCCAAATCCAACCAAGTTAAATATGTGAGTTCCATAACACTTATGTAACATATATAAATTAATTTGGTGTTTGAAATAGGCCATTAAGTCCTTCTGTTCTGGACTTGGCATGTGGCCCTTACATAAGGGCTTTCGCCAACTGCTTCATTCCTTTGGCCCTTAATAATTCTTCCAATGGACTTATTAATTATTATACCAGTCCTATAACACTTATAGTAGTCCTATAAAACTTATAATACAATAATAATTAATCATGAAATACATTATTTTAATTAGGTCCAATTTACAAAACATTTCTCAAAAGTTCTGCGGACAATTTTTATTGATCATAATTAATCAAACTCTTTAATTAATTATTATCATATTCACTTCTCTACCTTCATAATCATATCAAATATTATTATCCTTGTCATTTTACCATTTTACCCTTTTTCTCTATATGTGTGTGACCTATTGGGTTCCTGTTTATGTTGGCAGTATAATATGTAATTGTGAGTTCTATTCAAAACTCACATGATTTAAACTCCTTTAAATCATTTTATCAATCTCTATAGATATTTGATACATCATTATACAATTTATTATTGGCCTCTAGCTACGCATCATGACTACCCAAATGTTAGGAAAGTCATGTGGTTTGACTGTACCCTTCTATAGAAATAGTTACCGTGCAATTACTCCTTTCACCACTCTTTATCTCAATTAGATTCTGAGTATGGATTTCTATCAACTCATATAAATCTAATTATGTATGTTCTATTAATTTAACCATTGTTCCCAAAATGCTCTCCATGGATCTCTATCCATCTTGGCAGTTTACTCTGGCCAGAGATTCTTTGAACAAGGTAATTATAGAATCATGTGAGATAACTTCCCGTATTAAATATGGGATGGTGAATCCTTTGTCAATCACTTAACTATCTTCAAGTAGGTCATGATATACCCAATCTCCTAACTATGTTCACTCCCAGTTAGAAGTAATTAGTTATGGTGTCAAAGTATACCACTTGCTACTTAAGATAACTTTGGTGATCTCAAGTCTAAGGATACTTGCACAACCGCTATGAAGAGATTCCTCACTGACATAGATTTAATATCCATGTGAGGATTCTCTTTGTAGGTCTCCAATGAACTTGTTCTTTTAACAAGCATCCACATGTTAGCTTTGATTATCTTTTATAATCACAGTTATGAGAACCACTGCTTGAACCATTCAAGAAGCATAACATGTGCTAGTCTGTCCGAATTAACGATGTCCTATCTTGTTAATTCTATGACTAGGGATATTTAGATATTAACACATTTGCATGCAATAGACATCTCACATCATGAACACCTTCATGATTGCCTTTGCACTGTGTTTATAATATCTAAGACTTCATTTATTAATTTAAGATTTACAAACTCATGTGTTTAAACAAAGCATTAATAAATGAATGATGCCTTTTATTAAGAATATAAATTTCATACATATGAAAAACATCCCTATTACATGGGCTCTAGGGCGTACTCTCTAACAATCTCCCACTTGCACTAAAGCCAATCACTCATATGTCTCAGACCCATGCTATTTATATGGTGATCATGCTTAATCTGGGAAAGTGCTTTAGTGAGAGGATCCTCCACATTGTCATCTGTGGGAACCCTTTCTATTTTTCACATCATTTCTAGCTACTATTTCCCTTATGAGATGGTAGCGTCTGAGAACATGCTTGGATTGCTGATGAGACTGTGATTCCTTTGCTTGCGCAATGGCTCCATTGTTGTCACAATATAAAGGAATCGAATCAACAATACTAGGCACCACTCCTAGTTCAGTTATGAACTTTTTGATCCAGACTGCTTCTTTGGTTGCTTCTGAAGCAGCAATGTACTCAGCTTCTGCCATGGAATCAGCAGTTGTTTCTTGTTTGGAACTTTTCCAACTAACTGCTCCTCCTTCTATTATGAACACATAACCAAACTGTGATTTACAATCATCTTTGTCAGATTGGAAGCTGGCATCTGTATACCCATTTACTTCCAAATTGTCCTCTCCATATACCAAGAATATATCCTTATTCCTTCTCAAGTACTTAAGGATATTCTTGATAGCTGCCCAGTGTTCCTCTCCATAATTGGATTAGAATCTGCTTGTGACACTCAAAGCAAATGCTACATCTGGACATGTACATAACATAGCATACATGATAGAACCAATTACAGATGCATATGGTATTCTATTCATGCTCTCTCTATCCTCTAGTGTCTGCGGACACATAGACTTAGAAAGGTGTTTCCCATGCACCATGGGTATAAACCCTTTCTTAGAGTGATCCACATTGAACCTCTTTAATACTTTATCTATATATGTACTTTGAGAAAGACCTAGCAACCTATTAGATCTATCTCTATAGATCCTTATTCCCAGAATATAGGATGCTTCTCCAAGGTCTTTCATGGAGAATTGCTTGGATAACCATATTTTAACAGATTGGAGAAGAGAAATATCATATTCCATGATCAATATGTCATCCACATATAGAACTAGGAAGACAATTGCACTCCCACTGACCCTTTTATACACACAAGGTTCATCTTCATTCTGTGAGAAACCAAACTCTTTGATTGTCTCATTGAATCGTATGTTCCAGCTCCTAGAGGCTTACTTCAATCCATAAATGGATCTTTGAAGCTTGCATACCTTTTTGCCATTTCCTGATGTGAACCCTTCTGGTTGTGTCATATACACATCCTCAGTAAGATTTCCATTAAGGAAAGTTGTCTTCATCAATTTGCCAAATCTCATAATCATAATGAGCTGCAATGGCTAAAATTATTCTTATAGACTTAAGCATCGCTACAGGAGAAAAAGTTTCATCGTAGTCAATACCTTCTTTTTGACGATAACCTTTTGCTACTAAGCGAGCTTTATAGGTAACTATATTACCTTCCATGTCGGTCTTCTTTTTGAAGACCCATTTGCACCCTATAGGTTTTCTCCCTTCAGGTGGTTGAGTTAAAGTCCATACTTTGTTCTCATACATGGAGTCCATTTCAGACTACATAGCCTTAACCCATAAATCACATTCTGAACTGTTCAAAACTTCTTAATAGCTTATAGGCTCATTGTTCTCTACTACAGTTATGCCTCTATCCGAATCAATGTGAAATCCATATCTCACAAGGATAGACCGCATCCTAGTAGATCTTCTAGGATTTTGTGTATAATCAGGTTCAATTGTAATCTCATCATTATGAAATTCAGTTTCGGGTTCAATCGGTTGATCATCTTCTATTTGTGGGTCTTGAACTTGACCAAGTTCAATTTTACTCCCACTATCCTCTCGTAGGAGAAATTATCTTTCCAAGAAGACAGCATGCCTTAAAACAAACACCTTTTGTTCTAAGGGATGATAGAAATAATATCCAAACATTTCTTTTGGATATCCCACAAATAAACATTTATCAGACTTAACATCCAGTTTGCCTGACATTGTCCTCTTCACATAAGCAGGACAACCCCATACTTTCATATGAGAAAGCGTGGGTTTCTTGTTATTCCACATCTCATATGGAGTAACATCAATCGATTTACTAGGAACTCTATTTAATACATAAACAGCAGTTTCTAGTGCATATCCCCAAAAGGACTTAGGCAAGTCCGTTCAGCTCATTATTGATCGAAACATATCTAATAGTGTTCGATTTCTCCTTTCAGATACACCATTGTGTTGTGGTGTATATGGTGGAGTCCATTGAGATAAAATCCCATTATCTCTAAGATAATCCTGAAACTCTTGACTTAAGTATTCTCCACCTCGATCTGATCTAAGTGTTTTAATACTTTTGCCAAGTTGTTTCTCTACTTCATTTCTGAACTCTTTGAACTTTTCAAATGCTTCAGACTTATATTTCATTAGATAGATGTATCCAAACCTGGAATAATCATCTATGAAAGTAATGAAGTAGGAGTAACCTCCTCTGGCATGAGTAGTCATTGGACCACATACATCTGAATGTATTAAGTCCAAAACCATTTTAGCTCGTTCTCCTTTACCAATAAAGGGAGCTTTTGTCATTTTTCCAAATAAACAAGATTCACATGTATCAAATGATTCATAATCAAATGATCCCAAATGACCTGACTTGTGTAATTTGGTCATGCGTTTTTCATTTGTATGGCCTAAATGACAATGCCATAAGTATGAGGTATTTAAATTATCATGTTTCATTCTCTTGGTATCCACATTATATACTTCTTTAATTAAATCAAGAACAAATATACCATTCTCAATGATAGCTTTTGCATAAAACATATTGTTTTTAAAAATGTAACAACATTTGTCCTTTAAAGAAATATCACAATCGTTCATCAAACAACTGAAAGAAATAATACTTTTGGACAAAGCTTGAATATAATAACAATTATTCAATTCCAGTATAATCCACTAGGAAGAGGCAAATAGTAAGTCCCCACAACTGTTGTAGAGATATTTTGTCCAGTAGCTGACTGCAAACATATCTCTGCCTTTCTAACTCTTCTAAAGCTTCTAAGCCCTTGTAGATTATTACATAAGTGAGATCCACATCTGGTATCTAATACCCAAGATTGTTTTGAAGCAATAGAATAAGTATTAATTTCAATCATATGAATACCTAAAGTAGAAGCATCAGCTTGCTTCTTCTCCTTCAGAGAATCTAGATAGGCCTTGCAGTTACGCTTCCAATTACCATCCTTTCCACAATGGAAGCAAGTTCCTTTGGGATTTTCTTTCTTGGCAACCTTCTTCTTAGAGATCCCACTATTCTTTGGATGCGCCTTGGTTATCTTCTTCTTCTTCTGCTTCTTGCCTTTAGCAGAAGTGACAACCATGACACTTTTTGGATCCTTCTTAAATGATCCATCAGCTGTCTTGAGCATATTGATTAACTCAGAAATGGATACTTGGAGCCAATGAGTACAAGATTAAATCTATGTATAGATCATTATCCATAACATAGCCAAGTCTACTCAAATGCTCAATATACCCATACATCTTTAATGCATGAGCAGCAGCTGAAGTGCCTTCCACCATTTTAAGCTAAATAGAGCTCGAGCAATCTCATATTGCTCAGTTCTAGCCTGAGAAGAATAAAGATCCTATAGATGAAAAATGATGGTTCTAGCATCCATCATCTCATGTTGCTTTTGAAGTTCCCGAGGACATAGTACCCAGTATTAGACATGCTGCTGCTTCACTATCCTCCATGTATTTTCGATAAATGCCTTTGATCTCATCAACGGCATCATTTGATGGAAGTGGTGGTGGATCTTTATCCAAGACATAGTGGATCTTTTCAGCTCTGAGAACAATTCTCACTTGCCTGATCCAGTCATAATAGTTGTTGCCAACCAGCTTGTTATCCAAGATTGATCGTATATTGATGTTTGATGTGCTCATGATGATGACCTAGATGTGAAAAAGAAAATATATGAGAGTATGTTCATATATATGTATGCATTAATAAGGTCTTTAATTAATCCATTTACTCCCACTATTTTATTGCGAATTAATAGCCCTCACTATATAATCCGAGAAAACCCGATGGTTTTCTTAGTGGGCCAGTATCCAATCCTTGATATGTAATTTGACCTTGACTGTGGTCAATAAGCCAAATTCCATACCCTTGAAAGGTAGGTATCTATATACCAATTGTGTCTCTACACAACTATTGGATCATTAGGTTATCAACTCTTGATGCATGCATATTGTATATGCATTACCTAATCTTGCCTCTAGAACCATTAGCCTTGACTATGGTCAACAAGCTAATAGGCTAGCTAAGATGACCCATTTAATTAGATTGGAACATATTCGATATAATGTGAGCTTGACTGTGGTCAACAACCCACACTATAAAGAACTCTAGTTCTCCTCAAATTAATGGAAGGCTTATATACCTTAGTATTTGTTTGAGGGTTTTAGTTAATTAAGTCTCATCATACATGGTTGGCATACATTGGTATGCATCCTATATCTATCACATAAATATAAGCATACAAATATGGTATAGTTATGGACTTCACTACATTGATTTCCCCGAGCCAAGAGGGAAATCAAAAGGTACCACCTAGGTTGTATGCATGATTCAAACAAGAAAAAATAATTACATTATCTTCAAGCTTGTTGGATCTCCATCCGGCCCATCTTGCTCCTTGAAAATGGTCTCCATCTCTATTTCTAATTCTAATCTAAGTAATCTAATTACATATTACAATTTAAAATGAAATACAAACCAAAAACAAGTGGTTGGGACATGAAAGTCCTCATTAGGCCAAAACATGCATAATGCTCAATCACATTGGGATTTGTCCATAATTATCCATCATGCCAATCATACAACCTTATATGCCTTTCTAATGCATAAAGAAATGTATTACTAACTTTTTTTTCAACCTTTGAAACAATATTTTGAGTTATTTTAATGATGTGATCAAATTAGGAAACTTTTTCCATTTTGAAAACTTTCATTTTAGGAAACCTTTTTGCATGCATGTGTTCCTGTCTTAATAATCAATCCAATTGATTATTAATTAAATATAAATTGATTATTTAATTAATTAATCATATTAAATAATTAAAAGAATCAATTTTGGGCTTAAAACCAAGGGTGGGCCAAAACCCACAAAAGTAAACCCTAAATGTGTTCACACACAAACTAATTT